>BGNK01000893.1:9047-58433 GCA_003297005.1 Symbiodinium sp. clade A Y106
ATGTATAGAGTGAGCCGCGCTAAGCTGTAGAACTGTAGTTCGCAGACGCTACACCTTGGACACCTTGAGAGTGTACCTATGTAGCTGAGTAGGCTGCAGATGCCACTAGCTATAGGACAGCTCATTGTTGTACCTCTTGTGGCTAATTCATCGTTTGTTTTCCTATCACGGCATGAGAACAGGTTGAGTGTGAATCCTACTTAACTTGTGAGTGCTGCATGCCATGACCGTGATATGTANGTGCGAGGATGCGGGTCCCGCACGTCTGCCTGACCGATTGCAGAAGCTTATCGGATCACCTGAATACTGACACCCCTTCCCGGGTTCAGGACAAGCGCCTTCAGATAGAACTGAGTGCCGTGCGTCAGTCTGTCTTCATTGACATCGGAGAGAGAAGCTGCAAGGCCTACCCTTGTGGAGGCGATAGGGCAGATTGGATCGACACTGCAACCCAAGCGGCCGATTGTCTCACAAAATCAATGAAGCCTGATTTCATAATCAAGGTGATTGAAGCAGGCATGTATAGAGTGAGCCGCGCTAAGCTGTAGAACTGTAGTTCGCAGACGCTACACCTTGGACACCTTGAGAGTGTACCTATGTAGTTGAGTAGGCTGCAGATGCCACTAGCTATAGGACAACTCATTGTTGTACCTCTTGTGGCTAATTCATCGCTTGTTTTCCTATCACGGCATGAGAACAGGTTGAGTGTGAATCCTACTTAACTTGTGAGTGCTGCATGCCATGACCGTGATATGTATAGCTGATTTACCGCTGCCATAGGGCCCTTGAGTNCTTGTGAGTGCTGCATGCCATGACCGTGATATGTATAGCTGATTTACCGCTGCCATAGGGCCCTTGAGTCAACAGAATAGCAACGCAGTTTCGGGGAAAAGTCCGACCAAATTCAAATTTAGGTTTCGGAACGGTGCTGTGTTTTGGCTTCCCTATCATTGCAGAACTGCCGGCCCCTCCAAACTTCACCCGATCCCACAAACGCCGTTCTCGAAGGAGGTCTTAGACTCGACAGAGCTCTTGGGCGAGGCCGCCCTCCAAAGCGAGCAGCAAGCGCAGCAGCTGGAGGAGGAGCTTCTTGGTGTTCGCCTCGCTTTCCAACTGCAAAGCGAAGAGTTGGCCGAGCTCGCCGGGGTTTCGGAGGTTCGGGACGACAGCTCCGCAACACGTTCGGAGAAGCAAGAGGGCTCAAGAAGGCAGACGGAGAAGCGCCCGGGGAGAAGTTCCTCACCGACGGCAGGGGCATCAGAATCGGAAGTGTCCGGGCGACCTGGCCGACAGCGAGAATTGACCCCGAGCCGGAGGCCTTTGCCTCCGCGAAGCCCGAGCATCACCGTTGGCTCTGTTGCTCAAGGGTCGGCGCGACCGCCAAGATCACCACCTGCTGTAACCGGACGCTCTACCTCACCCTTGCCCTTGCCCTCACCTTCCTTTGGATTTCCTGGCATGTCTGACATTCTGGGAGATGACCCCTCGAACTTACCATCGCAGAGTGAAGCTGTGCCTCACCCAAGCGAAGCAATGCTGCCCTCAAGACGGGCAAGTCCGCAGTTCTCGGTCGGCTCGCCGTTCTCGGAAGCAGATTTTGTAGAGGTTTCCAGACCCTCCCAAGCAAAACTCGAGGACAACCTTAGGGACTTGGAGGCTGCTATTTCGCAGATGGAGGCGAAGTATGCGGAGCTCGAGCAATCTGTTTCCCGGGCAGAGACCGAGGCGCAGGAGGCGGCCGAGGCCTTGCAAAGGTCTCATGCAGAAGGCAGGCGCTCTCTTGTGGAAGGGCGGCAGGACGGTCTGCAGATGCGGCAGGTAGCTTCTGCCCATGAGCCTTCCGCACCTCCTGCACCTCCTCCACCTGCCGAAGCCACCGGTCCCAATCCGCGGACGGTGGAGCTGCACGCGGAGATTCTGGCACAGATGCAGGAGGAGGAGAAGCGTTGGCGCAAGCGCTTGCAGGTCGAGCGTCGCAAAGCTGCAGCAGCCGCCTTGCGTGCAGTTGCAGAGGAGTCCTCGGAGCAGGAAGCTGGCCTGAGGCAGGAGTTGCAAAGAGCCGTCGAGCAGGGTCATCAGCTGGAGGAGCTTCTTCAACCGGGCCTGTCATCTTCGGCCTGGGCGGGAGACGAGCTGTCGAATGCTGCTCCAGCAGTGATGGATGGTAAGGTTGCCAAGGAAGAGAGCATGGAAGCTGTTTTGATCGAAGACTCTGCTGGTCATACTAAGGCCTCTAACAGCATAGTTGAAGACTTGGAGGTCCAGGTGGCGCATCTGAAGCAAGAGGTAACGGAGCTGCCTCGCCTCAGATCCTTGCTTGAAGCCGCAGAGAAGCGACTATCAACAGAGGATGAATCGCAGGTCGAATTGGAAAAGATCCGGCGTGCTTTACGAGATGAGAACCAGACGGCAGTTCTGTCTGCTGTTCAAGGTGCAAAGGGCACTGAGGACATGCTGCGTACTGCCTTGGCTGCCGAAGCCACTTGCCAACTCATGGCCGAGTCAGAAGCCGAACGTGCAGAGGCGGCAACTGGCGAAACTCGTCTACTTTTGCAAGATCTCATGGATGCCAGCCGCAGTGAGTTGTTGGCTCTGCGTGCTTGGATGGAAGAAGAAGCACAAGACTCTTCCGCCAGACTAGGAGAAGCGGAACGAGCTTTGCATTTGGCCGGTGAGGGGGAAGAAGCTCTGGTTAAGCTTAGCGAGGAGGAGGTTTCTGCTGCAGAAGCACGTGCAGAGCTGTCCCAGGAGAAAGCAACGCGATCCCTAGAGTTACAAGCTGCGGGCTGGTTTTATTTCGCAGAGACTGAAGGCTGGTCTGAAGGCGAAGCTGCGGAAGCTCAGCTGATGCATGCCAGTCGCCAGGAGGAGGCATGTCTCCTTGACCAGCGCGATGCCTCGATTCACGCGGCCACGACCGAGGCGAGTGCGCTGCGCGCTGAGGCGGCTGCCATGCGCAAAGAGGCTTTGGGCCTCCGGCACGACTTGAGCAAGGAAGAGGTTGCGTGCCAGCAGACGAAGCTCTTGGCAGACCGGGCACGTGCAGCCGAGTCTGCTACGCTGCGATCGGCCCTTACCGAGGTGCGGGCTGAGGCTGCCAGAGGTGCGTCGATCATGCACCGTGCCGAAGATGCTGAGAAGGAACTCCGACGGCTGAGGCTTGACCAGGCCCAGAAGGAAGCGCACCTCAAGGACCTGACGGACCAGCTCTTTGATGCAGAGCGCCGCGCCACGGTGGCAGTATCTGCCATGGGAACCCCGTTGGCCATTACAAACGATGCGAGACGGGAGAGGCTCGGTCGAGCTTTCGACAGAGGACCAGGTCAGAGTCGGGGGCCCAAAATGATTTCACAAGCCAAAGAAGCCCTCAAAACTTCCTCCCTCGTTTTTTTTGGGGGTTTCCAACAACAGAAGATAGGTACTGAGATACTGTATACCTCTTGCGGTCTGTGACAGGTCAGGGCCCAGTCCCTTCGCTGCCGGTGCCCAGTTCCGGGCACGCAGGGCCAGTGGGCGACGCGTCGGGTGCAGCAGGCGCAGCTGCGGGAAGCTCCGATGGGCTCGGCGACAAGGCGGCGATGCTGCGAGCCAGAGCTGAAGGTTTGAAGGGCGAGGTGGAGCGCTGGCAGGCTGCCCGCAACAGCCAGGGTCCCGGTACCGATGGCTAGTTCGACCCAGCTTTGCACAACGGAGAAGCTGCTGGACTGCTGGACGGCTTCCAAAGGGAGAAGCATCTCGCATGACCGCCTCATCAGGTCAAGATCATCAAGGCTTTGCTGTGAAAGCGCCCTGGGCCTGGGCGAATGCTCCCAGGAGCTCGAGTAGTCTGAGTAGTAGGCCTACGGCCTACAATAGTTGGAGGCATCTGGGACATGGGCAGACTCAGACTGGATCATTGGCTGCAGCTTTGGGGACCGCGAGCATACTCCGGTCAGCGAGCCGCTTGTTTGCTGAGATTCTGAGGATTATGCTGAAGTCACTGAAGTCTGCTGCGACTGTCGCGAAGAGAGGTCGACCACGATGCTTTCAGCCCTGCCTCCGCATCATGAATCAAGAAAGGTGGACGCATCTCTACCGTTGATCGCAGGTTCTCGGAAACGGTAAATTCAAGCAGAGAGCAAAAAGACCAGTCTGAGCGAATGCAGGTGCAGTGCACTGGGCACACTATGGGATAACTATCATCACGGCTTGCTATCTATGCTTTTTTGATGATGAAGGTAACACGCACTGCGCCGAAACAGGATCTGCTATCAGTAAGGTAGTTTTGGCACATGTCTCGCACCATTGTTTTTCAGCGGCATGACTCTGGTGCTTAGACGCCGCTCTCTGTTCATTGCTTGCATGTGGAGCGTTTGCCAAGATATTAAGGTCTGCACATGGCGTCGCTTGGGCATCCCATAGTTGCCGATGCTCGGTACAACTCCCACAAGGCGACGAACGCGCAGTTTCCTTCTGCGTGGATACCTTTTCCACATTGTCCGCCAGGCAAAAGATGACGTTTTGAGCTCAGCTTTCTTACGGCGTTGTCTGCTAGCCTGTCCTGGTGCCACCCGACATGAGCTGACAGGCTGAGATTTGCCCACGCTTATTCCTACATGCATGCTACTTGCGCTGCTTGTTCCCCAGTATCCAGAGCAAGAGGAGGTGCAAGTCCAGGAACGCCTCTCCTGCATGAGGTACATTGCTGGCCATGGATTCTATGGAGTCGGAAAAGAAGGAGCCTCTTTGTGCCACATGATCGAAGCTTCACCAGCCCCAGCAACTTCAGGAAGATCCCTTTACTGTTGCTTGCCACCTGCCTCCGGAACTGCGTGGCACTTATGCGGTTGTCAGGTATAGCAGAGCAGAGCAGAGCACTTGCCCTCTTGGAGGGACGGAGCGGCTGGGGTCTCCAAGGCGTCGTGTTCTACTCCATGAGCTGAGCTTGGACAGGACCTGAAATGAAAGGATTTCACCAGCTTCGAAAGGGACGTTTGAATCGAAGGACGTCCAGTGCACGGCTTCCTGAATCTGCACGGCAGCTGTGTCTTCCCCTCATCGAATTTACAGTGCTTGATGGAAGCTTCGGCTTGTTGCGACGCGTCTTGTTGCCAGGTGAGGTGCTTCTCCATCCGGAGGTGAGCAGACAGGCAGCGAGCTCGAACCATTGCCCTTGACATAAGAAGCATTCCTCATCTCTGTAGGTTGGCCGGCGGCTTGTCATTTTCTACTTGTGGGATCTGTGTCTGTGCAGGAGGGTCATGGGCACGGGAACCGGCACTCGCTCAAATCTCAGCTTCCCTCTGCCTCCTGTCTGGCGATGCAATCTGAGTGCATGTTTCAATCCTGTACACGTGCAAAGTTACCAGAGTCTTGCAGAGGCTAAGTAGCGTCTGAGCACTTCAGGATGCTGCGCCGAGCAGACATGGACGAGCTTCATGTCCAGTCCTCAGTTTATACAGCTTTGCATGTTGCGTGCCTGCGGATGGAGCAATGATTCTGTTTTTCAAGGAGAGTCGCTTGACCCTTCGTCGAAGAGATGAGTTCATGCTGGACCCTGAGACTCTTTTGTTCTTGTCTGTCTGTCTGGCTGGCTGTCTGGCTGTCTGGCTGTCTGGCTGGCTGGCTGTCCGGCTGTTTGTCTGTCTCTCCTCTCTCTCTCTCTCTCTTTGTCCCTTGCTCTCGCCCTGTCCGTCTGCCCGCCGGTCCGTTCGTCTGCCTCTCGCTCTCTCTCTCTCTCTCTCTTTGTCCCTTGCTCTCCCCCTGTCCGTCTGCCCGCCGGTCCGTTCGTCTGCCTCTTTGTTCCTGCTATTTCTTGCTTTCGCAGATCAGACCCAGGCGCCGCTTCCACTTTAACAGCAAGGAACGACCGGCCCTTACTGTCTGCCATATGCATCATCGAGCACTTAGATCGGTTTCATGATGTTGTGTGGCATGCTCCTAGGTACGGAAATCATCCGCATTTTGGGCCAACTCAAGACAAGCAAGGAAACGGTCCTAAGTAGCCCTCTCACTTGGCTTTTGGCAGAAGTTTGCTTCAGGAGCGAAGCGCAGCTCTTCAGCAGTTCCGAGTTCTCGGACAAAGAACACCCGACTTCATCGTTGGTTTCTCAGCACTGTGTTCTGCTTGCAGAGCGAAAGAAGCTCCTGCCGTGATCGAGGTAGGCCGATTTGCAAAATACGTCCTGTCCTTGGAGTGGCTTCGAAGACTTCATTTCGGAACGATGGCTCGACAAAAGCTTCGAGGTGGACGGTCTCCTGCGCTGGCGCAGGGCTCAGCTGCTCTGCGATATCGCGATCGGCGAAGCGAAGCCGGACTTTCAACGCAAGCCTTAGGAGTCATTGCAAGAACGGCTCCACTGAAGAGGCGGAGCGAGTCTGGGTTGATTTCTGGACGGCCCAGCACGTGTCAATGTGAAGGATGATCTTGCGCCGGACATGCGATTCCGGCAAGTTTGCGGGGCACATTCCACTTCCTGCAGCGCAGAGCATAGAGCATATAGAGCTCACTTGCTAGTACGAAGTCCAGCAAAGCGTCCCGGAAAACTTTGCGTCTGAGCTTGGGCCCCGGCCAGGTCTGCCGTGTGTAAGGCCAAGGCTGTGGAGGTCCGGAGGTCATGTGGGTGGCTGTCAAAACTATGGTCCCTTTTTGGGTCCTTAATATAATACGGCACCTAATATTTAGGCTACTCCAAAAGGGACCATCATTTTGACAACTACTCATGTATCTCAAGTTTACTGCAGCACGAGCTTTGCAGAGGCTGACGCTCCTTGCGCAGAGAACTGCTCGCATGTTTACTGCGGGGAGAGGGGGGGGGTTGGTGTGCCAAGTCCGGTACAAAGCCAAGGGAAGGGATTCATGCTGCGAGCAACGGCGAGTGAAAATTTGGTTGCTGCCGCCAGGTCGACCTCGCCGGAGCTCAGAAACGAGATGCCGCAGGCGACGTGTTGTGTGGAGCCTGAGATACAGTTGAACAGTGTGTGCTGCAGGTGAGTGGCCCGCTACAGATCCTCACAGAGTCGGTCCGGAGCTTTCCAGCTTCTTGCAGCAGACGGGTACCGTGGTACCGTCCCCTCTGGCGTGTAATAGGTATGGTGCGAAGTCTGTGGGGAGATGGAAAAACAGGCCGGTCGCGACAGTTCTGCGATGGGCCTTCCGAAGTCATCACCTTCCTTGCAGGTCTCCGTGCAGGCTCCATCGTTGGAGCTTCGCATGCGCACAGCCCTTGTTGTGTCTGCCCGTGGAAGTGTTTTCGAAGCGACCGCAAGTCAAGGCCTGCCTGGCATTAATGGTCGCCGGCCTCCCTGCCAGCCGGCCTTGCCACCCAGAGCCGACGTTGAAAAGACACGAGGGAAGAACGCCGAACTCGTTCTGTGAGGTTCGGAGACGCAGGAACACCAGAGATTTCCGCACAACCTGGAAAGTGAAGAACAGCCCGGGGCTCTAGCTCTCCCGGAACGATTCTCGTTCTTGAAAGTTGCTGAGGTGGAAAGAGGGATGCCGAAGCGCATGAAGATGAGGCCACAAGAGAAGGCAACAACTCTGAGGAAACGGCATGCTGTTTTGACTCAGGAGCTCGAGGAGGACTGTGAGGAGGACTGCGCGTTTACAGTACACGATTCGGAGAGATCTGTGCGGTCTGGACAAGCCAAGGAGGATGACGACAACGACGATGACGAGGACGATGCAGTCGATGACGATGAGGAAGAGGCTGAGGACGACGATGAGGAGGAGCAGCTGGAGGAGAAGCCCGCCGTGTCTGTTGTGTTGCATGGACCGCGGATGCAAGGCTAGGCTAGGAGACCTTAAGGTAAGCCAGGCAAGGCTGATCCTTGACTGCAGGAAGTATCCTCGCACAGAACCAGGAGGCCGCTTCGGATCTCAGCAAGAGCCGAGCCGAGATTTGCTTCGCGCAGGTGGCAGCCTGCCGGCTACAAGGCGCAAATGGGCTGCCGACCGTCAGACGCAGATTTGACGAAGACACCTCTCCGAGGCGAAGGAGCCAGCAGCGTCAGATGCGTGGGGCGCTGCAAACCTTGGAGCAGAAGGTTGCATCATGTGCCCTCCGCTCTCAGGCAGGCTCAAGTTCAAGGCCTCCAGCGTACAGTTCGAGACTTGGTGGAAGGCCGCACCTGACGGAACAACTCCGGGGCTCAGCGAGATGTTTCAGAGACGGTGCTGAGAGAGAGCGAGACTGTGCCAGCTTCATTCCAACCTGTTGCAAGCCCAAGAAGAGTTGCGCTAGACTTCCAGCAGAGACCAAGCTCCCGTCGCCAGAGAGCTGCTGTTTGTGACTGCCGCCCCTATTCCAATCTGATGACAGGAAGAGGCGGCTCTGTGGATGGCGTTTGGCTCGCTGGCAAAGCCCCTCGATGTAAAACATGTTCTTTGTGCAAGTGCTGACTGCAACGACCTGGCAGATCTTGATGAAACTTATTCAGGGATACAAGTCCACAGAGGTTTCTGAAGACAGGCGTGCCAGTGCGTGAACCTCTATCACTTTCAAGGTAGCTCCAAGCTTCAATATGTACGTCCGAGAAAACAGCAGGCGAAGAGCTCAGCATCATTCAGCATCTGTAGGTAAAGGCGAAGGGCGGAGAATCGAGGTCGGAGATCCAAACTCTTTCTCTGCCTGCTAGACTGCTAGAGTGAGGCGGAACGATGGCAGCCTCAAGAAGTGGTTGATGTCCATACCAGGTCCGTGCTGACATAAAGGAAAGCCCTCTGATGCATGTCTTCATTCGTTCTGTTCTGCTTCCTCAGTCTACGCTCATGTTGCCTGGGCGGCCCTGCTGAGAGGCATTGAGGTTGACACAGACACGCATCAAAGCCACTGGCGCGTCAAACTCGCTTGAAAGCGTGGGAATCTGAGCTGCTGCGTGTGGTTCGAGTCAGGCAGGGAAAAAGCCCACTGCAGCACTTCGGCTAGCAGATACAATACATCTGTAATATTCTATATTGAAGAGGTCCGAACATAATCACAAAATGAACATCAGCTAGCCTTGGACCCTTGGACGCTCTGCTGTCAGCTGTGTCCCTTTGAGGTGCGCGGGAAGTGTATCAAAAGCCACGATCACCTGCGACGGGCCGAGTGACCGGAGCGACTTCACGCCTCGCAGGTTAGGCGCTTCATTTGTCAGCATGCGCCATCATTTCCATGGCCATGGGACGACGCTTGCGTCACTCCGTTCATTCGGCTGTGTGCATAGATAGCTCGCGGTGAACTGCTCGCAACCAGTTCTGTTTCGACAAGCAGCCATGTGCCCAGCAATGTGCATGAGCGGTTTACACGCGCAGAGCTGTGCCTTGTTTCGCTCTGTCCAGCTTGTGACCTTAATGTGAAACTTATCTTTGATAATGACAAAATCGCCCCATCTTCGTTGCAACACCAGTTTGCAACATGCTCGTGCCACGTACTGTCAATGGACGCGTGCCACGAATGATAAAATCGTTTGACTGGACGCTTGTTCAAAGGAGCGGCAAACGGCTCCGCCTGAGCCCTCCAAACGAGCGGTCAACGTAGGAAGGAAACCGGTAGTGGCCTCTACACGTAGGAGTGTAAGGTTGTTGCCATTTGGAATTGAAAGGTCCCACCACCTTGCCAGGTACCTCCAACAAGCTTGGGCTGTTGGAAGCAACATGTAGAATTCTCAAGCAGTCAAGATTAGCATGATGTGTACCTGGCAATCTGACGTGGGCTTGGCGCATTCGGTAGCGCCTTGTTTTTTGATTCACAGCTGCTAAACTCGGCATCGAATTCCCTGGCGACGGGCGCCAAGAACTAGATTACTGGAAGCCGAGTGAACCCTGTGCCTGGGAGCCGCATGTCAGAAGTTCTAGTAGTTGTGTCTGCCGGCGCTTCAGCCACTTGTCACATTGGCATCAGCTGTGAGAAAGCGTTTTAACAAGTAATTGCCAAGGTGAAGTGCAGGCAGCCTGCGCCCAGCGCAGCCAGCGTTCCACTAATTTTTGCTCGAGTTCCGTATGTCATGAGGTACCAACGTCTCGTGTCAAAGTACGCATGTACGGCTTCGTGAGCAAATGCCTCATGACTGGGCCTTGCATTCAGTTCGTGAAAGTAAAAAGCATACCGTGCTCTGAGTTGGGTGACCCTTAGTTGAAATGAAATCTCCTAGCGCATCATCCCAAAGCACCAACTCAAACACGGTGTTGTCGCGAAGCATAAGGTGCCAGGACCCAAGACAATAAAATCATTCGGCCTGGCAAGGCTGTCACTTTGCGATTCCAGGTCTGCTGCCTCCAGTTTGAAAAATGCTCTGATCGGAACGTTTGAGACACGGTGGGACCCGGACCCATGCCTCTGCAGCGGTGTTGCTTAGTGCCGCTTCCGCTGCCAGCCAGTGAAGGCTAGCCTTGAGCCTAGCTGTCTTCAGAGCCATGTCCGAGGCGACCCTTGCTCTGCGAAAGGTCGGACGTGTTCGTGTCTGATTGTTCGTGTGTGTCTGTGTGTGTTAGTGAGTGTGAGGGTGTGTGTGAGAGAGTGAGAGAGATGCACAGAGTCAGTGAATGCTACTTGATACAGTGATACGCCTTTTCGGAAGCAAGACCGGAAGGAAGAGAGACACACAAAGAGACCGTTTCGAGAAGAATCAGAAAGAGAAAAACTGTCGTAGTCAGCCGCAGGTCCAGATAATGATACACGGTAAAGGCGTGAGAGCGTGTGTGTGGTGCTGACGGGCCGGCAGCTGAACACTGCACCGAAGTGCCGTAGCATAAGCTGTATAGGGCACTGGAGTACGAAACGCCCGTGTCACATCGAACTCAGACTGCGACTCTGAGCTGCGCCAGAGTCGTGCGGGAGAAGGGATGACCTCTCTGGACCCGCAGCAAATTCAGCACACAGAGAGTCTGAGCATGTCGTGAGAACAGGCCAAGGGCTGACCTCCACCCGAAATCCACGCAGTTCACACTGGGGACGGCTACGCAGGTGAGGCTCATCACAGCTGTGAAGACGCCTTATCTTCCTGATGGAAAGGTGGATCTCGAGGTAGGACGAGCATGGCTTCAAGTAACTATTTGTCTGGGGCGTCTCTTGCTTCGAGGCTTACGAAAAGATTGTGGAGCACCAAATCGCCAATGGAGCTCGTTTCTCAGTGGACGGCACAGGGATGTCGAGTCCGAGTCTTTGTGATGGTCCCGAAGATATCAAGGTCGAAGGCTTGATTGTTGGCGGCACGACAGGGGAGGGTCACCTCCTTTCCTGGGATGAACACCTGAACCTCATCGCGCACACGAAGGACTCATTGATTACATCTGCCCTTCTTCGCTTCCTTCTACATGCCTAGCAGGCCAAATTCGGTGGCCGAATCCTCATTGCCGGCGGCTCGTGCAAAGACCCGCCAATTCTCGAGCGCACCAAAGCGGCGCCGACGCCTGGTGACCGCAGACCTGCGTTTGCAGAGGTCGGAAATACTGGCAGCAACCACACTGCAGAGGCATTTGCCTGTCTTTATATGCGTCTGCTTTCTCTACTCTTGCACCTGTCGTCTCTCCGCCTCAGCGTGAGGCCGTCTGGGCCACGGAGAAGGGCTTCGCCACTCGGCCCTCTGAGATTTGTCTTCACAAGGGTACTGCGTTTCTGTCGCTCCTGTGCTCTGATACCAGTCGCCTTTGGCAGGCCGCTGGAATGGATGCCTCACTTCTGATCAATCCCTACTACGGTCCGACGCCAAGTCGTCACACGCCGCATCACGCTTCGAGATGCTTCGAGCATGCATTGCGTGCATGCTCACCGACCCAGGCAAGACGTCTGACTCTGGGATTGTCCGATGCCTTTACCGCTTGCCCGCAAAGCAGAGCACCCTGCCATGTCAAAGCAGCCGAGATCATGCATTTGGAAGCGGCCCTCAAGTTCGGACCTGCCTTCATCTACAATGCAAGGGCGCCCAGGGAACGCCGGAGTGAGCACGTGTTGCTGAATTCTCGCAAAGCGTCTCAGGTGCCGGGCCGAACGGGGCAGGACAGTCAAACGAACTTTCAGCTGCATGCTGAATGCGTACTGCTTGATGAGATCTTCATCAGGACATCAAGTCCAGCGTGATGGTAAAGATCAAGGATCACCCTAATTTTGTGGGCGTCAAGGAGCAGCGGCCATATAGATTGAAAGGAAGTGCCTGTGTAAAGTGCAGCATGCTGCAATGTCGCTTCGTGAAGGAGTGCATGGGCCACGAGCGCATCAAGGATTGTCTTGAATCGCTGCCTTGCGTCCGTTCTGTCAGAAGTTGTCACCAGTCTGACGGAGCGATCCAGAGCGGCACCATAAACCGACCTGCCCAGCCAAATTCTACACTTTTGTGTCGAGATGTGGATGTTCGGCAAACAAGCGGTGGTTCACAAAAGTTGGAGGACGTATTAAACGATTCGTAGTAGGGAATAAACATTCGTTTGCGCTTCATGACCCCATTTGTTGTGACATTTCCGTGCTGCCGCGGCATTTGTGCCTAAATTTTCCGTGTGATACATGGCTGGGCAATCGATACCCTAATCGATACCCAATCGATACCCTAATCGATACCTACTAGATCGTTTTATGAGCCACTGCCCCAGGCAGTAAAGGGCAGCAGAGGGCAGTAAAGGGCAGTCCAGGTCAGTGAAGGGCAGTAAAGTGCAGTAAAGGGCAGTAAAGCGCAGGTAAAGGGCAGTAAAGGGCAGGTAAAGGGCAGTAAAAGGCAGTAAAGAGCAGTAAAGCGCAGTAAAGGGCGGGGCAAGCTACGAGTAGGATCAGTGAGTCTGATGGTCTTCTTACTGTCACAAGAGCAAAGCGATACCTCACAGAAACATTTGACGGAATCCTTGTAAAGCGATAGGACCCCCCAAACCATCCATGGTCTGGCCATGAATAAGAAGTATTGACAAACGCTCATGTGCTGGGCGCCAAGACCTTACATTACAAGAAGGATGTCCCTAGAATTGATTGAGCTGCAGCAAACGTAGACAGGGAGAGTTTGCAGTCAAGCAGTGGTGTTTGATGCAGAGGAATACAGCAGTATGGGCGTTTGCTGCTGGTCTGGCAACGATGACCAGCCGCTGCCTCAGCGACTGTGTCCGAAGTCCTGGCAACTACAAGAGCTCGAGGATGCACGAATCGAGACATCAGCATGGAGCTGTTGGTGTCATTTCTGTCACGCCTGGGACCCGGTCGCCTCATGCGAGCATGCGGTTCAGGATTTGTGCAAGGTACCGATTACCAAGCAGCCAGTGAACAAAGCGGAGATCCCTCGGTTCAAACGGTGCGAAATCAACGAAAGGCCGCAAACGCAAACGCATGCCAGTGAAGCTAAGCATGCTGCTTAGGTCGAACATTGTGCCGGCTCTGGTCAAGAAGCTTATGACAGAAAAGGAGTCTGACAGCTGGTTCATGTTCTGGCGACGTGGTGCTCCAGCGAACTTCTGATCCGGAGGATGATGCATTAGATGCCAAGCTGCAGCCACTTTACAAGTGGCGCGGCACTGAGTTGTAAATGCGCCCGGATAAGAACGCAAAGGACGCCTGAGCTTCCGAAGCAGCGGCACTGCTTGTTGATGCTGCGATGGTGGCTGGTCTGGCTGTGCTTGCAGCCTTGTCACGATTCCAGAATGCTCCCAGGCTTTTCACAGATCCCAACCCAATTGGTGGTGGGCTCGGCACGATGTGGAGTCACGGGACCGGCGAGTTTCCCAACGCCTGCCTGGTGCCCATCTCGAGGTGTGAACACCATGTTGATGATGCTTGGTGCTGCCAAGCCAGTCTTTCGCTTGCCGTACACCTTCGTTCCCAGGCCGGAGAGCTGAGAGATTTCGTTGCAGTCTCGCAGACTCTTCGCAGACGCTCAGGGACCGACGGACACAAGGAGTGGAGCTGCTCACGTCCATCGGTTTAGAGTGCCTCACATAGACTGTTCCATGTGATGCCATTACGTCAGAGGCTTCCGAGTGTCTTCTCCTTCGGCTTCTGAGGAACTGCCCTGCCTTCGGAGAGCTGAAGGCACTTGAGGACCTGCCAGCTCAAGTGCGCATCGTCACGACTTCTTGTAACACTGTGAAGGCTCTTCTGCTGCGATTGCGAAGCATTCGCCGCTTGACAGGACGCCGATTTTCAACACACACTTGGAGAGATGGGCCACTAGCGCCACAGGCTAAGCCGTTACTTGCCAGGTTGATGCCTGGAAGTGGTGCCATCGTCGTGCACAGGTTGTCCAGTTGGAACTGCCTCACTCACCGAGGCTGCGCGCTGCAGCGCTCAAAGTGAAGCTTGTGCAATGACGTGTCTTGCTTGCATGGCTGGCCGGGTTGGACGCAGGGATGTGCAGCATCTCGTTGCATGCCTGCATGCCGGTTGCCAAGGCATCGTTCTTTTTCGTGACGGCTAGGACTAGGGCATCAGTTTTGTAAGTCTAGCATGAAGCTTGCGGAGGGAAGACACAGCCAAGCTGGTTCCTTCAGATGTTGGCGGCCCGATCCACTGTTTTCCTTCCGGACAAGCACATCTTGACCCTCAAGTGAGACAATCACTTGGGGCGTGTCTCCAGAACTCCTGCCCTCAGAAGGCTGTGGTGGGCGCCTGCTCACGTGATTACTGAAGAGCGTCACCAAATTTCTAGCTGCTGCCAGCATGTCAGTGCACTTTGGACGGCGCCTCCGCCAAGCCGAGCAGGTCTCGCTCGTTCCTCATCGCCATGTGCAAGGTACAGAGTGCAAGCCGGACGACATCGAGACTGGACAAGCCAGCTGATGAACGCAACGAATATGCATCCGTCAGCATCGTTAGCTTCAGTCCGTTTCAGAAAAGCCACGACGTAGGACTTAAGAGCAGTCACAAGGCGTAGCTTCGGTACCTTACCTCTTCTCGCTACTTGACGACCCTGCCGCGCGCCATGGTAGAAAGTTGCCTACCACAAATCTGCATGGAGCCCTTGGTGTCGAAGCCGGCTGAAACGCCAATAGAGCAACTACGAGCACTTGTGAGTCTCGTCGAAGCTGCGAGATTGCAGTCTCGGCCGCTCACGGCTGAGGAGGATGTCAAGATTGAAGCTGCCCGGGATTCCAAGGCCCCGCTAGTCGCGATCGCGGCGATGCAGGCAGGCGATGCAGATCGCACGGAGCTGTGCAGCCTTGGCCATCGCCTTTGGGCAGCTTTGGGTTTTGCAGCTTCCGAGAAGAAACAAGATGCAAGATGCCGAAGCTTGGCCTGCGAGCTCTATGCTGCGGGCTCTAAAGGCTCCAGTGAAAGTGTGAGTCAGGAGATGCTGGCGATCCACTGGGCACTGGCCGGGCGCGCGTGGGTCTTGGCGTCCGACGACCAAAAAGCACTTCTGTGCTTTGCGGAAGCCTTGCAACCGTTCAGAGCGCAACCACAGCGCTGCCATGCCAAGTTGGCAGAGCTTGCGGCACAGACATATTTGTGGATGGCTGACGTCCACTTTCGGCAAGCGACCTACAAGGAAGCCTTTGCAGACCTCGCGGGTGTCCGCGAGCTGCTTGCCCTCCGTCCTGAGATTCGACCAGCACAGCAGAATCCTCAGAGCTTAAATCTGTGCTTGAACGGTAGATCTCATGTCCTCTCGTCGTTTCATTCTGTGTTGTGGGTGCCGTGCGTTCCATTTCCCAGAACTGCCGCAAGGTTGGACGGACTGCTTTTTCATTGCCACAAGCAGGCAGGGCCTTTGGAAAGCTGTGCTGTGCAACAGACCGTACCTCTCCTGGATGGCAGGCTGTCTCCCATTACTCTGCGGGCAACTTGTCGGAAGCGGTTGAACTGCTGAACCTCGCGGTGGCAGCGGTGCCAGCAGGCAGTGCGGTGGTCACTCTCACCGTTCATGTCTGATGTCAGAAGGTTGCAAGCATATACTAGCATGTCTTGAATCGCGGCGCTTCCAAAGACTTCGTGATGCCGACTGTCACAGTCACACTTTGACAGGTAGCTCATCCAAGAAATGCAGGCGTCGGTTTGCCGATTCGAGCCATGTGGCAGTTGGGACACGTGGAGTTATCGGATAATTCAATTCTCAGGCTGTTTCGAGTGTTGGCTATTTGCCACATGCACTTGTCCGATCTGGACCTTGCTGTGGTCCGCCGCCCAGATGAATCGCAGTGGCCACATGAATCAAAGCAACAGGTTTGTTCGCATGCCTAGACCACAGCACAACATCCGGCAACCGCGACTCACTGCCCAAGGCCC
Source organism: Symbiodinium sp. clade A Y106 (assembly GCA_003297005.1). Classification (NCBI taxonomy): domain Eukaryota; class Dinophyceae; order Suessiales; family Symbiodiniaceae; genus Symbiodinium; species Symbiodinium sp. clade A. The sequence goes on from BGNK01000893.1 coordinate 25,205, forward strand.
ATTCCCAGCAGGCGGTCGCAGAAGCGCCGAATTCGGAAGAGCGGCGGTTGGCACTGCAGGTCGGAAGCGGATTTCACACCAAACTGTATGATAGCTCGCGATTGAAATCTGACAAGTCATCACCTGGGCCAAAGACCACTGCCTCGTGACTGCCTTTCGGCTACTAGTCATAGGTTCATACAAGTATACAATCACGATCTTGTTGAAGTTTCGGAGAACACCAAAGGCCCACACTGTTTAATGCGCTGCTTTGTAGACTTGTGCGATGCTGTCTCTCTGGGCATTGCAGAGGTCCAGCTTACGGCTCTGGTTCAGCGCAGATCGCAAGGTGCAATTGGCCAGCAGTGCTTGTACGACGGGCAAAGCAAGAAGTCTGCACGTTTTGCGAACCGATCTGTTCCTTTCTGTGAGCTGCTGCGGGCATTCGCCTTCGGCTCATCAGCCTAAGCCGTTTGAGGCAGCTCCTGTGACTCGTGAATTGAGGTTTTGAAATCTCAGCCTGACCAGTGGAGAGCACAACTTAAAAACGTCAGCAAGCAGAAGCCTCCTATGACGCCATGATCCCAAGCCCTGCATCCCTGTCATGGCATCCTTGAGCCGATCGCCAGGAGGGGTAGAGACTTGGATGTAAAATGATGTAGACGTCGTTCGCTAGATAGGCACCAGACAGCTGCTGACCATCGCCTGAGAAGCTCCGCCCCCTTAAGGCTCAGGAACCCGGCCAAGTGGACGCAAGTGCAACGGGCTCTGAGTTTCAAACGCTGGCCAACGATGTTTTTGCGTCCAACCCGCGGGTTGCAGAGGAGGAGAAGCTTGCTGGCAGCTGGACTTTACGCCTATGTAACTTGATGTTGGCAATATCAACCCAGAGAGCCCTAAAGGCGAAAAGAACCCACAGAACCCTGAAGAACCCTGACACATCCTGACATCAGGAAGAGACGCTGGGGGGCCGAGAAGGGCTTCACTTCGCTCCTGGACCCCAGCCTCGATCCGAAGCAGAAGGCCCCGAAACTGGACCCCCGAAGGGTACAGGGTTCAGGGTTTAGGGTGAAGGACTGGGATCTGTGGAGACTGCTGGTGCTCACCCAGGAATACCGGCATGGCTTGAGACGAGTTCCGCAACGAGGGTGGTCAGATGAAGAGACAGGCCAAGATCAGCCTTTACTTCGCCCTGCATCTCGGCAGCGCCCTTGTATTTCAGATCAAACTCGTCAACACGTCAACTGCGAAGTGCACGTGGCCTGAGGTATTAGCGAATGAGTTGCCCCGAGAGGACTTTCATTTTAATCGATGGAGGTGCATCTTCCACCCTGATCGTGCAGCACCCGGGTAGCAACCAGTAACTGGACAAGATGGTTGCGTGCACTTCCGCGCTCCGAAACTTGGCCGGCGGCCCTTTGCATTGTATCTCGCCCCAATTGAGGTGGAGACGCTGGGACCTGTTGCTCATCTCGAGCTGTCAATATTGAGTGCCCGGGATCTTGTCGGAGAAGAAGTTTCCTTGTCGTTGCAGCCTTCTTGCAATCCCTATGCCAAGGCACGAGCATTCAGAAGTAAACCGTCATGCCGCCATCTCCAATCATGAATCGCAGAGTCTGGCAGGTCTACCTTGATGATCGGCTCGCATGCAGGACCAAGTGCCAACAGAGAACAACGGCTCCAGACTGGTGCCCTAGCAGCATGCCCACGAGCAGCCATGGGTCGGGAATTGGGGTTTTGTTATCCAGGCTACGGTGTGAAGGGTTGCAAGAGTGTCTTCCTTGCTCGCTCTGGCTGCGAGACTTGATTGGGCATTCGAGAAGACGTGTCTGTCGTGTCTAGGCTGACCGCGTGAGTTTGGTAATGCCTGGAGCTGTCATGACCAGGCGCTTTCACCGGTCACTCGATGTTGTATGCCCCTATTCTATGTTGAGGACTCTCGCGGGGCGTTTGTTTGCCTTCCCTTGCTTGGTCACCTTGCATCAATCATCCTCTGATGAAAGGATACAGGTGGCAGATCAGACGCACTCCAATGTCATGATGATGCGAGCTTTGCTCAGTTGCTATTCGCGAATCAAAGGTACAATCTGGATAGGAGGGGGCCGCTGTGTTCTTCCAAGGAGATGCGCAGATGGGTTTTGTGGAAATCTGCCTGGGCGATGTGCCCTTCAATCGGGACATCGAAGGGTGGTTCGAACTACGCTACAAGGACCGGCTGCCATGCCCGCAACTCTGCAAGTGATTGAGTGATACCAACAGCATTTTGTCGAAGGATAACTTGCAGCGAACCAGTTCAGAGCGGTACGAAGCCCACTGCCAGCGCCGTGATGCTGATTGGGGGGGTGGGGCGGCCGCAAGGCGCTTCATGTCTGCAGCTCTGGAGCATCGCTTGTCGAGATCCTTCTCTTGCAGGCGCCGCCGGCAGAGCCGCTCCAGGCAACAGGAGCTTCTCGCGCACAGCAATCAGACTCGGATGGTGGTTTAGCACCGCTTGCACGTCAGGACGTAGAGCCGGCGGACACCAAGCTGCACTTGCGTTAGAGCGCGATGTGGCCTTCAGAACTTCATGTGCGTGGCGCGCGACATCCGAATGGCACAGAGAACGAAGACTGATGCAAGGACATGCAATATGTGGACTTTGTATATTTTGTTTTTTCTACCGAGGATCAGGTGGAGCCTCCGGAGAAAACGGGACACCCAAGGTTCTGGGCATGCTGCAGAGGGTTTTCAGCCGGTGCATTGTGGTATCACTCACTTACACCCAACAGCCAACAGTCGTATGCAGGAGTCTACTCAGAAACTGTGTCGGCTACTTTGTCGATCGCTCAGCCGAGCTCGGGCTTCCGCTTCCAGAGGCAGGAGAAGCTTCAGCAGATTTCGGCCTGCAGGCTTCTCTTTCGACGCTGCAGAACTTGTTTGGGATGCCTTGTTCATACACCGTATACCCGTCATCTTGTGCAGCCGCTGCAACTGTTGATGCAGCACTGTGAATCTCCGCCGTGGTGGCCACATAGACAACTGCTCCATGTTGACAAAGGCTGATATCGGAGCCTCTCTTGCTAGGCGCTACGTACTGGGCACGGACCGAATGCCGGAGAGAATCTTCGAAGCATCAAGATCAGAGGATCAACTCAATGCAGCTGCAAAACGAATGCTTGATCGACACGAACTGTAAGCTGCATGCTTGTTTCGACTCCAAGGATCCTACTTCGCGTGCGCTTGTCATACTTGGACCGTGGCAAGGACTACTCTCATTCCACGGTGGCCAGTGCAGCCGATCCCCAGCCCAGCCGCGATTTCTATGCGAACTCGTGCTCAGGACGCCATGTTTGCAATGGCACTGTGCCCACCTGCCTCGGAAGACCATGGCACGCATCTCCAGGCTCGGGCTTACAACAGAGTACTGCCTTTCTTGATCGTTGGCGGGCCGAGAGCACCGCGCCAGCGACTTGCAGTTTCAGCCTGGAGGCCCTAGTCTCGCACTCTTTTTCTGCCTCTGATCCTGTCGTTCGCTCGGCTTAGGTCTGCTAGCATGTGTGACAATATGACTCCCGTGATCACAAGCTCCGGATCTTAGTGCCGCCATGGCTCCGTCTTACAGCATCCACATGTGCCTGCATTTCTCAACTTCTGATCGACAAGCTGGGTCGTTGCACAATTGTGCGACTGGGTGCCCTTCGTTTGATCGTGACAATGCATGTTGCATTCCCCAATCCTGGAGTTGTAGTTGTAGAGAGTCAGCCCCCCCCCTGTGTGGACTCGTCGCCTAGCTTTTTGAGGAGCGCTGCAGTCCCGCGTTCTTGCCACCTTTCATGTTGTCGGCAGGTGGATGGTGATCCGAACTTTCACCTGCAGGGACTTTGGGACGATGTTGTGGATGTCAAGCGCGACCTTGTCGAGGATGTCGCAACTGCATCTGCCTGTCATGCGCTTGCATCAGCCTTCCGTCCAACGTCCCAAGCCATGAGTTTACCTGCAACCTCCTCACAAGACATCTCGTGAAGGATGCGATGAGCTGTGTGTCCAACCTCATCCTTTACATTCTCCTCTGGCGGTCGTTCTTGGTGATCCTCGGACCAATTCAATCCTGAACGCTGTGGCGCCAGGTTAGGGAGATGTCGGACCCGAAGCTGAAATGATCCCTGCAGGACCGGCACTCTTGTGGCTTGGCTGGTGCTGCCTCTGGCATACTCCGCCTGGCAGCCACATCAGCGAAATCTCTGGCTGCTGTCTGCGGTGGTGCCTGGCATGCTGTCCTTCATCATGCTGCTGCTGTCGGGCACAAAGATCCATCTTGTGGGGAGTTCCAAAAGTTTTGGGAGACGAGTGTGCTAGAGGTCATGCCCCAAGCTTCGAGCTTCCATGGTGCATGGTGGAACCAATGCCCCGCTGACACAAGAAGGCTTACTGCTGAACTTGAGACTTCGACAGTCTGCTTCAGCTTCTGTTGCCAGGATTTGCGAGTGCAGCTGCCTGGAGAGACAGCGTGCCTTTGATGCACAGCTTGGCTTACCTCGGACCCGTACAGGGGTAGCTTATGAAACTGAATGCCGCAGGGCCTGTCAAAGTTGTTTGCAGCTTACGGATTTTGCGGTCTTTGGGGGTCTATGCCTTTGGGATTTTTGGGTTTAGGGGCATGCTTGGGGCTTGCAGGGTTTAGGCCTAGGCGTTCGGGGTCTTTTACGATTAAGGCAGTATGAGAAATTCCGACATCCGTCCTGCGAGACGTATTTCAGCCGAATATGTGAGCACACAAATCCAAGAATCCTATCCCTAGGCAAGCCCCCGCAGAGTTCGGGGTTTGCTGGGTCCAGGCAGATGGTGATGGGATAAGATGCTTTCATCGTCGTCTTTCCTGGATCTGCAGTAGAGTTGTGGTACATCTCAAGCAGCAGTTGCCTTCCCAGGCGCAAATGGTTGCCTTTCTCAGGAGAGTTATCGCCGATCTTCAGGACTGCAAGCCGCATTGTTCGTGTAATGCGCAGGCGCTCGATGCTCTGACTCGGCAGGGTATTGTGAACGATGATCATGAGCTACAATCCCTGGCTGCACGCTGCTTCCGTGATGGAAAGCCGCGACTTACGCTCACTGAGCTCAGGACGCAGCTGAGTTTGGTTGAGCGGGTTCAGAGGAATGGGCTGACGTGGACACTCGCACTTGAAGATGTACTGATTACGGGCAGGCCAAATCTCAAGACTAGTATCAAATCGCCGAAGGCACAACAAAGTACGGACCGACTCGGGACTCGGGCCTCTCTTTAGCATGATGGCAGTGCTTTTGCAGGACCGTGCTGAAAGGCGCGCACTGGGTCAGCATCGTCCCCGCCTCAGTCCCAAGTGGCATCACAGCACAGCACAGCACAGTGCTTTTTCAAGAACTTTCAGCCTTCAGCTGCCGAGGCAGTTTCGGAGCCCGAGGACGCAGCAGAGAAGGCCAGGTCGGACTAAGGCAGCCAAGGCTTGAACCGAGAACCCGCCTTGTACCGAGGCCGGTGCACAACAAGCGCTGCTTCGCGAAGGCTTCCCTGGGACTCGACTTCTGCCTGGAGACCTGGCGCCTCAGCGGAAGCATCCAGAGGCATGCTGGCGCATATTACAAGATGGCATAGTTTATTATGATATCCTCAACATGTCCAGGTGATGATCGCAAGGACACTGCAACTGAGGTGCTGGTTGACAACCACGCTCGTGCGATCGTGAAATCTATTGAGGATCCTTTTGTCGTTGTGGCTTGGCCACGGTTGTGCACAGCTACCCTTGGGGTTTTGGAAATGAAGAAGGGATAGGGCATCTATGCGACAACACCTGTTGGCAGGTGGAGTATGATGACCCGGAGCACGTGGACTTGATCAGCCGCGAGCAGGCTCCGAAGTAAAGATTGCTTTGCACAGCTCGTGCTTGTGGCAATTGACAAATGCAATGTGTTCGTGTTTGACTCTGATTCCTGGGGCTTCTTCGCTTCAGGCGAGCGAGCAGAGCGCCGCTCCCTCACAAAGCTACGAGACGCTTGTTCCTCTGGGCACCGACGCAGAGGTGCTTCTGCCAGATTTCCGTCAAGAACGTGTTGAAGTTCAAAAAGTTATGGTCGTCAGTCTCCATGTCCTTCTGCCAGGCGGTTGACTCCGGTGGCGCACCGGCCAGAGGCAACTCGCCAGTGGAAGTTTCCACAGCCATGTTCTTCTCGCCACGCTGCGAAGCTGTGATTGCAGGACGTAGGATAGCATGTGGTATTGTCCTTTACATCTACCATCAGTGGAATGCCAACCTCAAGCAGTTAGGAACCTGTTCTTCGGATGCACTGCGAAGCACCATACCGCACGCGATCCAAAGACTGACCAAAGCCTTGCAGTTCAAAAGCCGAGGCTTTTCGGCACAGGACGCCGTGCTTCTGAAATGCGCTTGTACCTGTCTCCCTTCTGTGTGCAAGCCGTAGAAGTACTCACCGTCCAGTAAAGGGTCGTGACGGTTGTCAGGAGAGACTTCCCAAAGCAAGGTTGTCACTTCGGCCGCAGGTTCCGGAGGTACCAAAGCAGTGACCTCCCGGATGTCACGCATCCTTTGGAATCTAGTCGTAGGAAAACAATTTCGGCCAGTCTTGCAAGATGGGTCCTGTTGCGAGGTACATTCCGAACTACATGGCCAGCCACATAAACTCAATCTGCAGCTGTCGCAGCATTAATTAGCATGTCTTTCAGCAATTATCAGCGCTGACAACGCGGGCAGTCCTGAGCAAGCATAAGGCACATCCGGCAAGTAGAATTCGAAGCCGACCGAGGCATCCTTGTGGATGATTGTAACAGACGCTTGTGCAACTTGGCTTGTCGTGCAGGGTGTGGGTCCACCAGATGCATCACGACCTTCAGGCAGAGCGTGCCGTAAATGAGGCCCGTGGTTGAGATACTGGAGTAGCGTTTTTTCCTGGCGTCGATGGCGAGTCTCGCCCGGAGCTTGGCCATTTACGCTCGAGGCACAGATTAAGTTGTTTCAGAAACCCGTTTGTTGGGCAGCTTTGGTAGTCTTTGAGGTTGGCGCTGCTTCTGGCCTTGGGCATGCTTTCGTTTGTGTCGTGCCTTGGACGCAGAGCAGCGGTCTTGTTTTATGCAGGGCCGTGCGGTCCCTTTTCGTTGGGTGTGTCTTTGGACCATCAATCATTTCGTTTCGGCAAAGTCTTGCTGATTCTCCCTTTCAGTATCGGTTCTGTGACCTAGGATGGCCGCCTTCGTCTTGGAGCTCACCCAGGAGTCGCCGGGTCGTGCTCTTGCCAGGACGCTGCTCAGGCCTGCGGGTAGAAACTCCTGGAATCAAGTTCCACAGCATGTCTCAGCGGCCACATCTTCTTCCGCCTTTCATCTGCCTGTTCCTTCAATTCTTCAAACGGCCTGGCCTGCGCCACCCTGCCATGAGATACTTCATTCTTGGAAGCAAGATTCTGCTACTTGCAGCGCCTTTCCTGCATCTGCTACTTGACATTGCACCAGCTCAGTGTCCTTCTTCAGCTTGACTTAGGTAACATCAGCCGTATTCTTGTCGAAAGCCCGATGGTTTGCTTGGGCCCCAAATCATGGCTGCTTTGCAAAAGGGAGACTTTGTTGCTTGTTTTCAGAACCATTGCATGTCCGGCTTTCAGGTGCCCGTGCGGTGTTTCTGTCGCATTTTCTGGCGGACTCTCTGTCACAAGCGGCGAGCTCCCGACATCTGGCCATTCTTTCGTGAAGGCCGGTGCGCAAGCTTGCCAAAAGTTGCGCACAACACGACTGCTCTGGTGCTCTGGTGTGTTTCTGCAGCTTCTGCAAAGGCCAACAGGACATCAACAGAGCGAGCTCCCTGAGTGGCTCTCCCACGGCATCTGCAGTCACTTCTGCGTGAGCCAACAAGCACTCCAGAGCCAAGACTTCCCTGCTTGGAATGAATGCCGGCCGCACTTTTTTCCAAAAAGCGCTGCCCGGCCCTACACAGCCCATGTAGAACTTGTCCATGATGAAAAGCCCTGCAGATGCTGGGCCGATCCGGCCTGCAGAGAACCCACACGTGGCCCGTGCAAAGTCACGCCGTGCATTTGAGAGGGCCAAAGCTTTGCCCAGCTGCCAAGTGAGGGAATCCTGCAAAAGAGCAGGAGCTGTGTCGCGGCTTTCACCGGCCCAAGATGGCTGCAGAACTGTCCCAGAGAGCCCTGTGAGGTGCAGCGCAGTCAGATGCATCGAACGATGAGGCAGGCATGTGGCTGCTTCTGCTTGAGATTTTCGCGGCAGTTGACAGTTCGTGCAGGTATGTGACGCTGCTACGAAGCTTCTGGATGAGCCCGGTGCTCGAAGTGCAAACTCCGTCGACTAGCTCGATTACAGACCCCTTGCGTTTGCATCACTGGACGAAGCTGTCCCGGCCTTCGCGTTTGCCCGCATCCGCAGCCCACTTCGCAGTGATTTGCGTTAAAGTCAAGGTCCAACGATGTCTAGCAATGTTCATTCGCAGGTACGTGAAGAAAGACTAGGGTCAGACTAAGACGAAGAGAGTTTGTGCCACACGCTCCGCTACACGCCACACCGGCATCAGGAGCAGTCCGTGAACTTCGTCCATAGCGAGTTAAAGCATCTCACAGTGTGGCTGATGTTCCCAGCCAGGAGACTGTGATGATGGTCATAAGGCTCGCCGTTCTCCTGGGGGCCGTGCAGCTCTGTGGTGTTGGCGGCGTAGAGAGAGCTGACGCTCTCACGCCGCTTGACGCGTAGTCCGGCAATTTGCAGGTTCTTCGACAAGTATTCAATACTAGAATGCCCAGGCCGTCTGAGGCGGCAGTGCCTATCTCGGAGGATGACGAATGCTCTGATGGATCTGAAGCGGAAACATGTGCTCTGATGCTGGCCTGCAAGTAATGGCCGGGGCCTTCAGACAGGAGGAGAGACAAGCCAAGCAGCTCCAGGCAGCTTCAGTCAAAGTTGCACGCAGAACAGCTGTGGCCGTGACCAAGGAACGCGTTGCAGAGGGCAGGTATGAGGAAGGAGCTGCCCGGCGGGCAAATTCTTGAGTATTGGCAGTGTTCGTGAAACGGCGTAGTATGACATCTCACTTGGCTGGCTGAAGGTACCAAGACGAGCTACTTCAAAGCGGCTCGCCCGATTCGCACTAGGAGTTCTTTGCTGCTGCTTTGCTTCTATGTATGCTGGAAAGACCTCAGAGTGGTCCACAGCCTCTTCCTCCTCGATCCTCAATGCCTGCCGCCCCCCAGTCCCTCTGTGTTTCTCTCGCTGTATCTCACATACTGGCATCTCTTTCGGCGAGCTTCTTTGAGAGCCACGCCTTAAGGCGAAGAAGCATCCGGCGATGCTAGCATTCTCTCATGGAAAGGCCACGCCACAGTATCTCCTTTGTCACCGTCTGCTGCGAGCCAAGATTTCAGAGCTTATCGAATCTTGTCACTTGCTCGAGGAGCACGAGAGACCGGCAGTTCCTGTTTCTGGACCAACTGTGACGAAGTTTCTCTTGGCCCAACAGAATGCCATCACTTTAGATGCATCTGCCGGGAGAACTATTACTACAACAAGGACGAATCGCTGTGCTTGACTGTGACGTTGTGTGTTCTCGCGCGCAGCTCGCCGGCAGGAAGCAGACAAATGCACGCCAGTCCCCGACAACGTCGAGGGTCATGACACCGGTGGCAGATGCCATTTCTTCAGTTGTGCGGCCAGTCGTGGATTGACGCAGTGCGTGGCTGGCAAATGCCTGTGCATTGCGGGATACACGGCCGAGAACGGAGTATGCAAGGCAAAGGAAGGCTTCAGTTCCTCGGCAGATTCTCGATGATGGGAGCCCATGGGCTCTTTTCAACGGTTGCGCAACATTTTTGCTCAGAGCTTCTTTGGTGAAAGGCGAGTTGCCTGGCGGCGATGTTTGTGGCACGCCCAAGATGGATGACCTTTGCTGGAAAGCCGTGGACTGGGCGTGCCTGGGGCAAAACTGTTGTGACATGGCCCCATGCCTTTCCCAGATTGCATAGTCAAGATTTCTCAGTCTGCGGGATAGCTTGTCATTGTCATTTTGCTGACTGGCAGTGTTGTCGGGAGTTCCCCCATGTGTTGCCCCATGCGATTCAGGATGCATGACAACATTTACGCCAATCCCAAGCAGTACGCTGGTCTTCATGCAGGACGGGTGAGTCAGAATCACGAGACCAAGCCATGAGCTCTGCTTTCTTCCAGGAGCATCCAGCTTTCAGGAGTTTCAGCCGCTTAGCTGCGATGATCAAAAGCATCTGGGTTTAGGGCTTAGGGTCTGGCTTCGAAGTAGTTCATCGTGGCACCGGAATGGAAGAGCTACTTTCCGTGCGGCGATTGGAGTCTCCGAGGCAGTTTGTACACGAGGTCGACAAGGTCACCTGTCCCAAACCATGTCCTGTGAACTACGAGCACTTCGAGACGCCCAAAGTGCTCGATCCTGCGTATCAAACGATGAAGGGCTGCTTGGCCCCAGACAGAAATGTCTCGGAACCAGAACAAACTTGTTGAAGCTCTGACGTCTTCTTCTAGTACAATCCTTGGTTCTGCCGAAGCTGGGAGGGGAAGCAGCTGGCAGGTAGCTGTAATGAAACCGAGGTGTGTCGTATGGGCCAGCGCCCGTGAAGAAGGCGGGGTCCCCCATCAACGGTGACGATTACATGGCAGACATCACTGGAGCGATGTGGGCCGATTGGGGCCGCGGCGACCTGGAGCTGATCAAGCAGTTGGGAGGAAACACCATCCGAATGTATGGCCGCCTGGCAATTCTAGACTTTCTGCTGTGGCACCCACGCATCACAAGCTGCTCCCCTAGGAAACGATGCAAACACGAGCCACAGGGCCTTCCTGGACCTGGCATATGAGAAGGGGATTGATGTCGTTGCAGGCGCCCGCAGCCTTTAGCTTGTTCTCAGTATCGTAAAGTCTGAAGGCTGACCAGCTGATGGTTTCCGCTGCTAGAGGGTTCTCAATCGGTTTTTTTGGAGAATCTTCTCGCTGCTCTGCGACCCGGTCTCTCGGCTCCAGCCAGCCATGTGGAAGTGTGGCAAAGCAAGGGTTCTCCCGTACAGGAATGAGCGACTTTGGCTTCACACAGGGCCCGGACAACTGCTTGATCAACGACTGGAGCTGTCCTTAGCCGCCTTGGTGCATGCCTTGCTCCATGCTGGAAGAATCGCTGCGCCTGCGAGGTACTGCTTCGATGAGGCATATTTCTACTTTCACAAGAATCTCTTGATGGGATGCACGCTCAGTCGTTCTCAGGGCAGTTGATGTTTTCTTTGCCAATCTACGACGCTTCAGGTTTCGCCATCGACTCGTTCAAGCGCGACTCGGAACATAGAAGCATCGCGGGAAAACTGTGACATGATCTTGCTGAAGTTCTGATGGAGTGACCATGAGGCTACCATCCTGCTCTGAAAGCCTTGATCTTGGCGAATGAACCAGACTTGAAGGCCAGGACGAAGACATGATCGATGCGCACAGGTCCCGGCCCTGTTGCAGCCGTGCAGGTGCATCCACGAAGTCTGACCTGCAGAGCGATGGCATCTGTGTTCGACGCAATCTTGGAAGCTGCAGCTCAGCTACACTTGAGGAGTCCCCCATCCTACTCGATGTCTATGTAACTCAACAGGAACATCCATTCGAAGCTGCTTCTGAGATGTAGCGCCTCCTAACGCACTGAGGAGAAGGACGTGGGTGTAACTGGCAACCCCATCGCATTGACCATCACATGGTCGTTTGCTCTCTTCCCAGATGCGAACGCTGGGATCCTACATCAAGTGAAGTTTTCACTGGCGCGCACTTCTTTTTGGTTTCAGCACCGAACAACACGTCGCATCGTTTCAAGGGAGTGCATCCTTCGAGGTTCACCCCAATGCTCCTGCTCTGGGGCAAATGGAGGAGCACCTTGGTCAAGTGCTGGGACATGCACATCTTGTGAGCGGCACCACTGGCCTCGACCGAGGTTCTGGGCTTGTCTGCAGAAGGGTACCGAGAAGGAACCCATCAACTACACGCCCAGGAATGATCTGGCGAAGGCCGGCGCATCGGAGTGACTGTGGATCTGTGCACGCGAGCAGCATATCTCAGGCTTTTCGCAAGCGATTTGTTCACAGCTTCAACACGGCCAACAAAGCCAGGGAGGCCGATACCTTCGAACGTCTCTAGCTTTCAGAAGGACAGGATTTCTCCGGCATAAGGTGGCGGACATGATGTTGAACAAGTATTCTCAAAGCAGTTTCTGGACTCCGACGTTGAAGGTTCCTGTGGCTCGGCCTACATATTTGGCTCTTGAGACAGGCCGTTGCACGCAAGAGCCCTGAGCTAAAGGTCTTCATAGGTGAGTATCACAGCGTGCATGGCAACATGGAGGAGGACCTCACAGAAGCCGTGCAGAAGCTCGGATGCGTTGAGGCATCGACCGAAGCTCCGCAGTGCAGCTTCTGGCTTCCGGCGGGAGCTAAGGCTGGCGAAGTCTCCGAGGTATCCGTACTTCATGGGCTATTCTTTCTTTGAGTTCAGCCGGAGCTACTGGAAAGGAGGTCCTGAGATGGAGTTTGGCATGTTCGGTGCCTTGGTCTGTGATTAAAAGCAACAGGGCCAGCGTGAAAAGCAAGTGTAAGCATGTTGTCCACAGCGAACGGCTCAGGCTATGGCGATTGTCCACTGATGGACATGAACTACACTGGCAACACATACACCATCTGGAATCTGATGCTCAGCCCAAGAGCAAGGTCTTGCTGAATGCTTGTGTTGCACTAGACAGAATTAGGTGCAGTGTGCGGCGGGGAGACACAGAGAGGGAATGCTGCAAGTGCATAGGATTCCCGTAGTCGCGTTTCTCTCGTTTCCTATCACAGGGGGAGCCCATGTCTTCTTGGGCTTAACTGGAAGGGCCGAGGCACACTTGCACGGAAAGCGCAGCTCTAAAGCTATATTTTCTCGAGACGACCCCCAAGCAGAGCGAGACAGAATGCCGCCCAGGATTCCACTCAAGGATCGGCGTGGCAATTCACTGCCGTCTGCACTTCGAAAGGCCTTTGCGCAGGCAAGCAGCTGACTTGCGTTGGTTCATGGTGGTTCATTATGCTCATTATGTCCTGTGCGCCGGCAGGACAGTTCTCTTCCCAAGATGTGCCTTTGCTTCAGCTCTGAGATCTTTAAGACTTCAAGCATGTGGCGGCAGGTGTTTCCTTCTTATTCTTGCCCTTACACTGACTTATACTTGCTGTCCAGTGTGTTCGGCATCCGAGACTCTCGCACGAGCACATCCAGTGCAAAGAATCCACTGCGGGCGTGCCATAAAGACTGCGCTGGCTTGAGAAGCCCGGCTCGAAGAACCTTGTCCGTTAAGAGGGTTTGGCTGGCCTGACTCGTTCAGGGAGACTGAGGAGAAGCCGCACTTCTCCTGCAAACTCCTTCGCTTTGAGCATGATCGATGCGGCATGCTGGTCGCAAAAAAACCAGCTCCTTGGCATCGTGGTTGTGCTGGGATCTCTGGTTCTGTGTTCTCGCCTGATGCTACCTCTGTCAGTGATCTTGCAGATCATGGCCTCTTCCAGAAGCCGCACAAAACAGAAGACACTGGCACGCAAAACAGGTGGGTGAAGCACACGACGGAAGCAAGATGAGTGTAACGGCCAAGTTGCACCGGCCGCAGGAGAGCTTGTGGTGAGCACGACGACCAGAACCCACACTTTGCCAGTTTTGCGTGCATGCTCAAGAAAAACATGAGAAAGTGGTGGCTACAGTATACGCTTCTGCAGCCGTGTGCAGCACGCCGCATGCCACAGCTTGAACTGTTGTAGGGTGAGGCAAGATGAGGCAAATGAGTTGCACTACATTGCAACGTATGATTTGCATGCTTTTGGTAACATGTAGCCCCGAACATTTTTCTTTGCGAGGTGGGCATCACGCAGAAGCACGAGGTGCCTGTAGCTTTTCCGGTTTAAGCAGTGACCAGATGCCGAGAACCGACCACTAGCTTATGCCATCAAAGAGTGGCTGCTTCGCAGAAGCGTGATCACCAAAAAAGGGAGAGCTCGGATGTCAGTGACACGGCGATCCGAGTCTTGGTTTCAACAAAGGCATGCAGGAGAGTTCTTCTTGTCACAAGGCCTCTCGACCCAACCTCGACCACCCTCGACGTGGAAACCAGGTCTGCCTGGCATTTCGCAGTGTGATTGCAATTGCATTGACTTGGCTGCACGCTGCAGACTGGATGTCAGGAAGCTTTGGGGCTTGATGGTCGGAAACTTGGAGCTTGCCGGAAACGCCCCTCCGTCTGTCCTGACCGTCATGTCCGCATGTCCCAGGCCACTCTTTGGAGGAACGGTCACCTTGATGCGGCCGCTCCGGCCGTTTAGACGATCGTTACGTTACAAGTAGCTAGCGCGACTTAGGACCTAGTGTTCTCTTTCAGGCAAAAGCAACCCTGAAGGCAGCAGGAAACCGAGCCTGCGGTGCGGTCGTGTGGTGTCTTCGTGCAGCTTCAATTCTGACCGAGGCAATGTTCCTTTCATCGCATCCCGAGGCCTTTGGCCTTGCCGCAACAGCGTGGTCTCTGTGATCTCAGTTGTTCCGCCACCATGAGGCACCTGAAGAAGTGGCGAAGTGCTGGCTGGGTGTAGGCACCGGTAATACTTGTGGGCACTGGAGGATTGTAGGCATGCTCCAAGACAGTTCATTGCTCTTTTCACCCAGGGCGTTGCTGTCACCGTGCTGGCCTGAACAAGGAAGCAACAGCTTTTGCACAGAAGGCCGGGGGTTGGCAGAGGCAGAAGCCGAGGGAGACGCCGGCCTTTAGCGAGGCCTTGGCAGATGCGAGAGTCGAAGTCGGTGCCCGGCTCCTGCTGTTGGAAGTCTGCTGTGAGAAGCTGAAGGCCTGAAGATGCCTGAAATCCTCACAGAATCTCCCCGAGCGCCGTGCAGGCCGAGGGCGAAAGTCATAAAGAGCGCCCCGAGGAGGCCAAAGACCAGCGGGAGGCGCTGCGCTGTGCCGCTGTTCTTTGCAGTGAGGCCTGGCTGCAGCTGGACCTGATGCGAAAGCACTCCCCGGGCCTGTCGCCACACACCCAGAAGAATCCCCCATGAGCACCCCCAGATCCAGATGTACCGATGTGCTTAGAGAAATGGCTGCGCTGGCACAAGGCTGGAGGAGGCAGCAAGAGCGGCGAAGCTCGTCTTGGAGCAGCCGTCAGAGGCGCTTGCAGATCTCAGTCAATCCGCTTGCAAGCGAGTCGGCGAGCCACGTGTTTTGAGAGGACTTGGCAACGGCCGGCCTGGAGTTCTTCGTCGCTTGTGCCGTGAGGGAGGAGCCCTGCTATGCCCTGCTTGGTGCCGAAAGGGCCTCCTCTGACGGGCGCTCCGCACTCCGACGTCCAGGAGTCCCAGGAAGATCCGAACGGCCTGATCATCTCAGTGCAGCTCTTGATCCGAGCTTTGGAGTTGAAGCGATCGGATACGGACAGCCGCCTAAAAGAGTTCGCAGAAACGTATCATGTGTCTGAATGAGCCTTGTGCTATGGAGGAGCTGCTGCAGCGTTTGGACGCCGTAGCGGCGGTGTTGGCCAGGGTGTCGCTTCAAGCTGAACTTCGTAACTCTGCGCCTGCTACTCCCGGGCTTGCGGCGCTTCGAGAAGCTGTGTCTTTGGCATGGAGCAGCCTGGATGCATACAGCAGCAGGAATCATCCCCGCATGGTCGCCTGTCCAGGACCTGGCAAATCAGTGTCTGATTGAGTCTGCCTGTCACTTTGAGCGTTCAGCATTTGCGACAAGAGCAGATGAAGGCTTCAAAGGTGTTGGAGGAACTTTCCACGTCTGTTGGCCACCTTTTCTCACTGTTCACGCCAAGGCAGAGGACAGGAACTTGGGGACAGTTGCCAGTGGGAACTGGCAGCTTCCATGTGCGATGCTCGTCCTTGCACGGATCCACACCGCGTTTGGCCCAGAGTTTTCGCCCCAGGTTCGAGCGCATCCACCGAATCCTGCAGCCACTGGACACCCTGACACCGCATGGACCAGACCTCGACGTGGCAAGGTGCGGAGATGTGCGGGGGTTCTGGGCATCAGCTCACAAAGCTCGGCTGCAGGCTTCAGGAGCTCTGGAGTGCGAGGGCCTGGTGTCTGGTATTGGAGGCATCTGCCAGAATCCAGCAGGTATGGGCCTCGGTCGTAGCCTGGACTGTGAGAACTCTGCCGATTCGTTCCTGTGCGCAGGCGAAGGATCTTAAGACGAATGCTCAAGACCGAAGCCTGCACCTGCAGCAAGCTCGCGGCAATCTCGATACGGCTCACAGGCAAACTGCAGGATGTGTTCGTGTAGCCGCAGTCAATACGCAGATCCCGCATTGGTCAGAGGCTTCGTCGCCAGTCGGAGAAGGTCTCAGCAGAGAGCTTGGACAAGGTGCGGGCATGCGGGACATGGGGAGATTGCCTGCATACCACATGCAGACCGAGCTCCGGAGTTCTCCCTGGTCTCATCGGCTCTTCATGATCCTCGTGCTTGTGGAGTTTGAGGTGAAGTGTCTGACCGGTGTCATTCAGCTGCATGTTGCTGCATCACGAGCTACCTAGACCTAGAACGATTTGACGAGCTTACCGCAAGTATCTGCGCATGAGCCAAGGAAACGGAGGCAAGCTTGCAACAGTTCGTCGAGCAGGCGCAGAAGCTTGCCTGCCCGTCTTGATGAAGTCTCTACCTCCGGAGGCATCTTCTCATGAAGCAGTTGGCCTCCATAGCCTCTTGGCGTCTCCACCCCGGCCGGCTTGCCGCACTTGCTGTTAACCGTGATGCGTCTACAAGCTGGCTTTCCTTGCTCTCGCGTTAGTTGCCAGAGTAGTGAGTGTAATGCAGACTTCTTCAAGAATGCGTTCAATCTTATTCCCTCGCAGATGCCTTGCTGATCGCGGCGGCTGAGGATGTCCAAAATTCTTGCGGCATCTTCATACCGACGGTGGGGCGAATTGAGAGCTGCGGCGAACTCTGTCCAGTCTACTGGAAGCCTTCTGTGGAGGTTGGCCATTCATTGCTTGCAAAGCTATCTTCGTGCCATGACTGCGACACGGGCTGCCGCGCACTCATGGAATCCTTGAGAATGGTGGCCACAGCCAGGGCAAGAGAAGCTGCATCCCGACCGACGTGTGAGGCTGTGGACTACAAGCAGATCGTCGCTGCCTATCGTGGGGCCGACAGAGACAGAGACCTTTTTAATCGCGCAGAGCTTCGCGTCTTGTGTGACCAATCTCTTGCCTTTGAGGCAACATGGTGGCCTTGCTGTCCTCCAGGAATGAAGGCTTCCGCCTTTTCGAAGGCACTTTCTGCCTGGAGCCATGAGATGCGGTGCTGAAGCCTTGCAGTTCTGGGAGAGGTCTCTGCCAGATCTTGAGCCAAGCCAGCCAAGCAGCAGCAGACGAGCTGGTGCTTGCCCTGGCTGCAGCCGAAAGGTTGGCAGTTTTTTCATATTTGTTACTGCTTCACAGGCCTCCGCCAACTTGGAGGAGCGATCGCCTGGAGCCAAACTTCCTGGTCCAGCTTATGACTTCTGCTGGGAGGAAGAAGCGGCCTGGCTGATCGCGAAGTCATGGCGAAGATCTTAGCCTGATGTGTGGAAGCTTGTGATCATTACACGTGATTACATTGGAGTTGCATCTGAGGAATACCGGTAGGCTCTTCTATCGCCTGCAGCAGTACAGGCAGTTCTTGTCAATTGTCTCTTGGGGAAACTGTGCACGCCGGATCGGAAGGTATGCGGAGCGCTGGATGAGCAAGAGCCTTTCCTTCGCCAAGATCTTCCCCTGCAAGCGCCTTACGCACATGCCATCGACAAAGACCATGGGCAGCCTTTGTTGAGGAACCTGTGCATGGATGACTAGAACAGGCGGAAATGCACTCGGCAGGTGTTCCAGGTCTGCCTTCACCTGAAACCATGGCTGAGGGATATCGTTCGTGCTTGAAGCACTGCAGCACATAGCTAATTTCTAGACCCCGCGCAGGATGATTCACACGGTCCATCTGTGTGTCTACATGCCTGGCCATAATGTATCAGAATTCACCATGTCGGCTGATTTGCGCTGCAGCCACATGATCCTAGAACCTGCAATCCGCTGGGTTCAATTGGGCACAAGGGCGATTGGATTGTGCATGACACGTTTGCAGGCCGAGGGGCAATGGCCGAACTGACAGGCGCTTGAAAGGAAGAGAGGAATGGTCCAGGAATGGTTGCCAGAACATCAACATGTCGTCGTGTCGGCTGCCGTGCCTGCAAGGAGACTGTAATATTTGCATCTGAAGTAAGTCCGGGTCAGAAAGCCGTTTTTCTCAAGTTAAGTAGCTTGTCTCGCCTCTGACTTTGCCGCGACGATCGCGCCCTCACAAGGCCAGCTAGTTTTGAGCCGGCTTACAAGTCTGCCTCTTGACAATCGTGTGTAACGCCGTCCTTCCACAGAGTCCCCCGGCTTTGCTACAAATCATATGCTTAAAACCACTTCCTGGCGTATCTGCATTACTCATGATTTTGACTTGGACAGACTCCCACGTGGACGACACTAGCAGTAGCCCGATGCATTGCACCACCTTCGAATTGTTTCTTCGGGAAGGGGCTTGCAGAGGCAGAGGTGCCATCTTCGCGCTGGCGCCGAAGCGCCCGTCAGAAGAAGCGTCTCTGTGAGGACACCACAGCTTTTCTGAAGTTCAGCGGGGCTCTGTGTACTAAAAGACAGCATGCCCGGCACCTCCTGCAGCTGATCCTAGACCAGGCCACCGCTAAGTTTTGATAGGTGACAGGAGACTGGAGCGATAGCTGCTCGGGTAGTGTGACTGCTGCTAGATGTGTCTCAGCTGCTCAAAGAAATCTGTGGAACCAGCACAGACACGAATCTTCAAGCAGTCACGGCTGTAGCGACGAAACCAGAGACTCGGTTCAGATAACTACTGGTAGCGGTGGGTTCACATGCTGCTTACGGTAAGCAGCTTTGTACATGGGGGTTACCCACAGACTGAGTTGGCATGGAAGTGGAAGATGATGAAGACCTCGCGGCAGCAATCGAGTGGGATCAGAAGTCCAAGCGAAGTGCCAATAACGAGCAAGGATCCCAGAAAAGCTGGGTGACGGCTCTTGCACCGTTGACTCAAACATGGGGTCCGGGATGATTGCACTGCTTGTGTCAGCGTTGTCAGATAGCTGAGTCTGAGGCAGGACGTTGTCCAGTGGATCGAGTCTATTGTCGGCGGCACGGTCCCTATAGAACTGCGAAAAGCAGCAAGCCCACTGCACGGCTGCTCATTCAGTGTGTGCGTGCGTGTGTGCCAGGTCAAAAAGGCGAAGCGAGCGTTGGCGAATGGCTGAAATCAGGCGCTTAAGTCGTTCAATTGCCCTCGATGACTAAACTGCGAGTTCTGGCGAGGAGTGGTCCTTTGCAGCCTGGTCAATGCCATTCAGCCTGGACTCATCAG
Organism: Symbiodinium sp. clade A Y106; assembly: GCA_003297005.1. Taxonomy (NCBI): domain Eukaryota; class Dinophyceae; order Suessiales; family Symbiodiniaceae; genus Symbiodinium; species Symbiodinium sp. clade A. The sequence continues at coordinate 44,627 of BGNK01000893.1, forward strand.
GAAATCCCAGCGCAGACGTGATGTTGAAAGTGCTGAACAAGTCTGAACAAGCAGCACATCCCCAGTCAGAAGACATGCGTAACAGGACTGTGAACCAGCAGTCTGTGCCATTCAAGCAGATGGTGGCTTGGGTGCATGATGTCTGGCACTTGAATTTGATGATGATCGGTCTTGTGCCATGCTGAGGAGAACATCACGAAGTTCCTAAACGCAGCCGCTGAGCTCGACAGTGTGACGTGTCTTTGGTCGTGGCGGCGCTTCTGGTAGCTGGTAGCAAGGCCAGAGAGCTGGGACTTCCAGAGAGCTCCATGTTCGACACTCCAGACTTGCGGAGTCCTCAGGCGGTTTTCAAGCGATGCTAGACAGGAGGCGTGATCGCAGAAATGTCAGAGCTTGGCTATCGGCAGGTGGGTGTGTTTATGGCTCAAACGCGGTCTATTTGGCAGCTGGAACTGTGTGTACGAAGAGAGACACGAAAACCACCCAAATCGACCCTCTATGGTGTGCGAGAGTTTCCCGGCCAGGTTAAATGATTTGAATCCGGAGGCCCCCCAATATTTAAATTAGTCAATGAAATAATTCAAATAACTTAGATTGGGTAGTTAATTTAAATCCTGGGGGGTTGGTGGGCGATGCCAGAATGGGCACATCTGTCAGTTTATTCCAGGCGGAGAACATCACCCGAATGCCGGGCAGGGCCGCGAGCTGCCTTCTCCCTGCGGAGTTGGCGAGCGCTACAGTTTCTCGGGCATTGACCGTCGGCGGGGCGCAGGCTGCGGACCTTCTGAAAGTGTGCCTTGTTCGGCTTCATGGCTGGCATCTTTCCCCGACGTGATTCCTCTGGGAACATGTAACCTTCGCCTGAGGGAAGCGGTGCTGAACAGCAACTTTTGGCTTGATGCTCATATCGAAATATCAGCACCGCTGCGCTTGGCTCTCCACCAGCGCTCTTTCTTCTCTTGTCTTCGCAAAGTTTGGACGGACAGCATCGCAAGTATTGTTTGTCCGCACCAATTTCTTCATATTCTTTCAACTTCGTGCCTGGGAAATAAACTTTGGCTGCAGGGAAGAGAGGAACACATGTCCTGCATATATGGAACACAGCATTCTCGTCCCACAACTATTCTGTACTGGCGCTTCCAGACAGAGACTTGACAATATGTCAGATTGGAATGCAGTATGCCCCAGAGGACTGCGTTTTCTGGTTTTGGCAGATGGCGGCTTTGATGGCGACCGTCCGGCGCAATTGCGGTTTTCACACCAGATGAAACTGCTCAGTTCGACCCGTTCGACCCTGTGCAAGAAGTCCTGCATGGAGGCTTTGGTCGAAAAGGCCGCGGACCCATCCCTCGATATTGCCCCTGCGAACCTACAATCTTGCCCAAGGTTGGCCATGCGACGCTCTATCTCCCGCTCCGGGTCTTCAAGAAGTCCCTCTGCGAGGTGGTGCCCCTGGATGACGACACAAATATGGACTTCACGGAGGAATGCTTTGTGACTGGCGTCCGTTCTCGCTTGGCAGCAAACTGCCCAAAAAGTTTGAAATATCCGGACCCTCGCCGAGTCCTACAAGAAAAGATTTTCAGCGCAGGCCGCCGCCAAAACGAAGGGCGTTCCCAAGCGAGGAACATCCGGAAGTTACCGACTCCAAGCTCCCGCAAAACCTTCTGAATGTACTCGACAAGCAGAAAGTCCTATGTCAGGAGGTGCTTGAAGCATTTTCCATCGCGCAGGAAACATGACTGAGTCCACGGGGCAAAACTTGTATGAGACACTGCAGCGTCGGTATTTCTGCCCCACGGACATACACAGCTTGATCGGTCGGCCAGTATATGAGCACGCACTCTGTGCACAAGTGACCACTCTTTGTGTGTGTCGGTTTGGTGCATAGCTGAGTGGCGCCTAAGTGCAGACAATTTGATCGGTCGATTAGTATACGAGCACGCAGTCTGTGCACAAGTGACCACTCTTTGTGTATGACGGTTTGGTACAGAACTGAGAATACAAGCCTGGCTTATGGAAAAGCACACAATTCCAGCCGCCAAATAAACCCTATTCGCCCCGGCGGGGGGGGGNCTCACAATGTACCTAGTCGTTGTAGAGAGCGGTAGGCACAGGAACTGAAAGAAACCGCTGGTTAGAAAAAAACGACCCAAGCACCCCCGCCAAAAAATCCCTGTTGGGGGGGGGGGGGGGGGGGGGGTGGGGTCAGGGGTGCAGGAAACCACCAGGCCAGCAATCAGCACGAAAGTCCTCCCGACAAGTTGAACCACTAGACCATATATCCACAGAGCGGGCATGAACTTTGGCTAAGCCGATGCATGTTTCGAAAGTATGCACTTTGAAAACGCACAACCCCTACATCAGGAAGCCTCAGACCCACACCGACTGGCTTGGGGATACATTTCTTGAAGCATGATTGTGCTGTCGCCCGCTGGTTGACCATCGCTTCGAATCTCACGCTTGCAGATTGCTACCGCCAAGCTAAGCAAGGTCTTCGCGGGCCTTTGGAGCACTTGCAAGCGTGAGCCCGGAAGCAGATCGCTGGCCATGAGGTACGAAGAGAAGAATTTGGATTCGGTCATCGACCTACGTGCCACATGCAAACCTCACACAAGTACAATGACATCCTCGAATAAGGTCATCACATGCATCTATGTGCCGGTCTTGGTGCATACGTGCCGGAGCATTCTATGATAGCTGAAGTTCTTCAGCTACAAGACGTGGCTGGCTTGAAGCGTCCGTTTTTGCAAGGCCTTGGGTGGTGCGGTGCAAACCGTATGCCCTGAGTTCACAGGCAGAGCAGTTTCCTTTTGTTATGCAGCAGTCATGGAGCCGTGCTTGCATACAGGGCCAAAGCTGGGAATACCCCTCATCGCCAAGGGCAAGGTGCCTTCGGAGCCTGAACATGATCCAACGGAATCCTGGTAACCAGAGGATGTGAAAGTGAAGGGCAAGACGTCGTCTCACCTCCTGCATCTAGATCCAGACCAGGCCGAATGTTACCATCAAGGATCAGGGAATTGGAGCTAACCTCAACTACACTCAATGCTCAGGTCGCCTCCATGCGTGAAGAGCTCGAGAGCCTACGAGAAAGCCACGCAAGGCGCTGCAACGTTGCAGCTTCCAAGCATCGGAGCATCGGAGCCTCTGTCCTCTAAGAGGCTTCTGGAGGAAAATCAGGTTTTGCGCAAGAAGACCGAGGCCGGTGCAGCGCGCAGCGACCCGCATCGCCTGCAGAGCTTCGCTTCTCAGGTGGACATCCCCCACTGGGCCTCTCAAGTGAGGCTGATGGCACAAGAGGTGGAAGAGGTGCTGTCAAACAATTGCAGCGGTCTTCTTGTGTTGTTATCATCGGCTTTGCAGGGAGAGTACCAAAAGCAGGAGAGCAGTCTAGACTCTGGCCCATGTTGCGTCGGGCATGCTCACTTCAACCCTCCAGCTCTGACTTGAGTGATGACTCCATTTCTGCATCTGCTTGCCCGCATTGCGGCTGCATGCCACCACGCACCCGCGCCGCCACCACCACTGCGACCACGCCACCACCACGACCGCCGGGAACCAAGAAGAAGACCAACAAGATCATTTAGACCGGCACCAACACCTGTTGTTGCTACTGGACGGAGCGGGCATGTCTTGAGCCCCGAAACAGGCTGTGCTCTTTTGATATGTTGGTGTTGTGCTCGTGGTTTCGAATCGGATACCGCTAAATTTAAAGACATGGCGATCGCACCATCGCAGCGCACACGTGTGCCAGCGAAGCAGCGGCGATTGAGCTTAGGCAAAACTTGGCTCGCAGTTGGTGTTGACTCTGCTTGTTGGATCAGAAGTCCAGGCAGCCATGGTACGGCGAAGCAAAGCCCCGCTAGCTGCACGCTTAAGTTCCACCAGGCAGCTACGCCGCTGGCTGCGTGCCCCCTCGGCGAAAGGCTCCTGGCAGTCGCAACAGCCTTGCAAGAAGCAGAGGTGGCCTTGCCGTTGTCGTTGCAAAGCTGTCGATACGAAGGACTTCTACAGTGATCTCGCTCTAGCGAGGTTGGGCTCCGAGGGCTGAAGGGCGCTCCTTACCGGGAGGACCCTGAAGCATAGCTCCATCTCGTGAATCCTCCAGATTGCTGCGAGCTGAACCGTCGGAGTCCACTTGTAGGCGTGGTGTATGTCACTGTCTCAGTGTGCAGGAGCTTGATGAGCTGAAAAGGGCCTTCGCTCAGCACCTTGCAGAAGGACTCCAAGACATGATCCAACTGTCTCAGTGTGGCTGCAAGACCTTGCAAGCATTTCGCTTGTTCGAAGCAGCCGAACTGCTACGTTAGGCCGGTGACATGGCACTGTCTGAGGTTCTCAGACGTTCACACAAAAGGGTTCGTCAATCTGTCTGCGGTCCCAAGCATTCTTCCCAAATGGTTCGCAAACTTGTCACAGTTGTTTGTGCAGAGTTCTGTCACTGCATGTCAACGTGAACCTGCGGTTTCAACAACTTGGTACTGAAGCCCAGGTCAAATGTCAACTCGAGCACGATTTTAGTTGGGAAAACTTTAAGGGCGGCTCTGTACCTGAATTGCTGCGGCGCGAAGTGCAGGAGAGCATAGAGAGGCGGCTTTGCCTGCGACTGAGCTGCTTTTTGGGCCCCCTTTTGGAGGCAGCTCAAAGGCCGAAGCGCGCGTTGCTCTTGCCTTGAGGCGCGAAGAACTGGAACGTTTGAAAGGGACTCTGCCTGAGTCGCCGAATTCTGTCCTTTAAGCTAACGAAATCGGCCATTGCATGCTTGGAAAATCGGCGGTGGGTGGAAGTCCGAGCAGTGTCAGTCTTGGAAGGTTCTTCCTAGGAAGGTCCAACTCAAACCGCAGCCGTGCTACCCCTCGAACTTTACTTACCTTTACATGCGGTCACGCATGGTTGGTAGGCATGTTAGAACCTGCAAGGGTAGGCAGCGCTTCTGCCGACCGCGAGAATTCTGCGATGCAGACGTCAACTCTCCGCATACCAGTTCGCAGCTCAGCCGATCTGCCAAGCTTTGTTGATAACTCTATGCCGGCAGAGCTCTTCATGCACATTGACACGAGATGAATCAGGACTTGCCTTAGTCAAGCGACTTAAACACGTATGTCAGATTTGTGATTCGCAGGCGGGACTACTGGGTGTCAGGGGTTTGGAGGTGTTCTTCGTCCGAGCGGCTGTAGATGGCTCAACAAAATGGATGTGTCAAGTTTTCAGCATTTGTCGCCAGCAGCACTCCTGCTACTGCTGCTGTTGCTGTAGTTGCTGTAGTTGTGTTGGCGGTGTTGTGACCGCGGGTTACTGCTGCTGCTAGCGGCAGCTGCGGTGGCGGACACGGCGGTGCTTCTGCTGGTGGTGGCGGCGGGCGGCGGTAGTGGTACTATGTGGTGCTGCTGTTGCCGCAGGTACATGTCTGCTGTGTTGGTGATGCCGCCGTCGTTTGCTGCTGAGTTGGACACCACGAGAAAATGTGTCGAGTGCAGGAGCGACGGCGACTTCGCATTTACGGCTCAGAGAGGATAGATGCCGGTAGCGCCACTGTAGAGCTGCATCGAAATCTGCACTGGCGCCGGTTGGAGTGCAGCCAGCTATGAACGCAGGCGGGTGACTGACACACAGAGGTTTAACATAATGTGTCCGGTGAAATGACGATCGCTTAGCTCTTCATAAGCTTTCTCCTAAAGGCTGCCAGCTGTACAGGTGAACGTAAGTGAACCATGGTCGACCTTAAAGCCCGCTTAGTATGGGATCACGCTGTTCCGATCTGAGTGAAGGTATGTTGACAGCACCGTCTGCGCCGACATTTCATCGTCCACCTCCGACTCCCGTGGCAGCGGTCAGAGTGGAACACCAGGCATCCAGTGAGCAGCTACGCCAGACTGCATTGCACACCTTTTCCTATGAATTGCCTCGTAGCTGCCAGCAGAAGACAGACGAAGCTTTCTGCATTGCAGAAGTTACACTCTCTGATGTAGGTCGTCCGTGCTTCATAGAGCAGTCTGTGAGTGCCAACGAACCATCCATGGCAAGAGCAATTGACTTAAACGGTGCTATGTAGTGCGTGCGGGTTGGGTTGGACGCAATCACCTCGCAGGTGTTGCGATGGTGGCACACACCTGCCGTGTCTTTTCTGGCTTCACTGACCCACGCAGTTTCTTGACTCTCACATGTCTCCATCAGCAGTGAGAGGGTCCTGGGCTGTAGTTGGGAGACGCAGGGAAGCCGCGGGTGCTGTGTAGCATCTGAGCGTATTGACCATGGAGCGGTGAAGTACAGTTAACAGCTGCAACATGGGTGAAAGTCGACGAAATGCCACTCAGTTTGAAAAGATGACTGGGGCTGGTGCAGAGCCCACCGTGCCGGTTCAGATCAGGTCTGGTCCAAAGGCTTGCATCGACGGTCTGCTGGTATCCCATGCATGGCCGCTAACACTGAGTTGAGAGATTTCCTGCTGCTCGGCTTGACTGGTGGTTGTGATTTACCTACTGTGCGTTGCCTTGACGTACTAGATCTGACCTGTCCAGGATGGGCAATTCGCCTGCCGCAGCCCCGAAGTCTGCCACAGAATCGGAGACAGCAGCTTGAAGGAAGCATGAAGGATTTCGGACTCTGTGCCAAACTGCACTTGATGCCTCAGCAGCAAGTGTCCATGAATCTGCTAGATACAATGCAAGGAGGCATATTTTGGCCCCAAACCATTCTTGTGTGCAAAGCTGTCACATGGCATGGAAGCGCGAGGCCAAGCAGCAGACCGAGCAGCAGACCAAGCCGCAGACCAAGCAGCAGACCAAGCCGCAGACCAAGCAGCAGGCCAAGGAGAAGGCCAAGCAGCAGGCCAAGCAGCACCTCAAGGATGCTTTGCGCCTGGGCAGCACCCGACACGGCTCGGCACACCACGACTTCCTCTGCTTCCCCGGAAATCCCACCGTACCTGATGAGGCTGCAGCCGGCAGAAGGCCAACGGAAAGATGTCTCAGACCCTTTGGCCCATAGCCAGTGCTGACACAAGTGCAAGTGTGGCTGCTAGATGCTTGAACCGCTCCGCAGTGCTCAGTTAAGGCAAGCCCGAAATGGGCAAAGCTCTTGGATGCATTCGGGAATGTGGACAAGAAGCTTCGTACGCAAGAGGCAGTCACAAAGCCTTCCCAACAAGAGTCTTCAGAGTTTTGTTCGTTGTTACCTCTCTCTCGCTCTCACTCACCTCCGGCAGCCAAACTAGGAATGGAGATGGCCATATCACCAAGGACAGCGGGCTTTAAGTAATCCAGCCAGCACTTGCTGTCTGAGGTTTGGTTCTTGACGAGATGCCATTTGCCGAATTGTAGACGCACTGCTCTGTGATGGGAGCACGATCTTGGTCACGGAACAGCGGCGAGAAGACAACACGCATTCTAAAGTATACCGGGCGCTGTGGCGGAGCACGACGTCGAGCTGCGCCATTCCCAAACTCTTTTGAGACGTCGGGGTTTCAATGCCACACCGAGGGGGCCCAATTACTGTCCATAATTAGTGGCCCTGCTGGGCTAGGACTCTATGAAGGCCAACATGGCATGAGAACAATTTCCAGTTACAAACGAACGCAAAACGTGTATGGAACTGTGGCAGGAGTGCGATTCATCAAAAGTACTGGGGTTTGCAACGAATTCGGCGTCCCGGTCCAACGAGCCTTGCACAGCAATCCATCCCTTCACCCAGAGAAAAAGAACCCCGTGGTTAAAGGATAGCTGCAGCATTAGCAGCTCATTCTGAGCCCGACAGGAGGAGCTGCTCAAAGCTGTCCAGGGCCATGGGGTGACCAAAGAGGAGATTGCAGAGGTGACAAGCCACAATTTGCACACAGCCGTGCAACAGTAACCGTCGTAGTGTTTGCACGTGAGCATGGTGGCAGGCACTGGACGGCTGCGACCTGGATCATGATGGTGAAATTAACTATGCCGAATTTATGAAGATGCTGCGCTAGGGCTCGGGTTCACAGACCCGTCTGTGCTTTTTTAAAATTGCAGACTCGGTGCCCGCATTGCGGAAGGACGAAGTTCCTTTCAAGCACGCGCGCTGTGTGCTTGCAGGCAACGCAAACCTGGGCAGGCAAGCTTTTGCGGTATGTCAGTGCCACAAGCTTAACGCATCTGCTGGAAGCCTTGCCAAGCGATGCCTGCCACACCCCTGCGGCTCACCGCAACCTTTATTAACGTGCAGCGCAGATATCACAGGCAAAAAAGGCTGCTGAACTTCTGCATCATAAGTGCCGTCGCAGCTGCAGTGTACTGTAGCAAGGCATGATTCATTCCATCTCCTGCAAGGTCTGGTCTGAAGCCGGGCACGTGAAATACGTGAAGAACGACCACCAGAAAGCTTGCGCCTGCCAAGCCAGGGAATTCAAGCCGGGAGGCGCCGGGAGACCGTCAGCCGGCTTTGAGGTAATTCCGGCCGTCTGGAAAATAGGGTTTTTTGGAGCTCCTTTATACTATCAAATAAGAATAATAAGGAACCCAAGATAATACTATAGTTGCTTTCACCAAGTCGAGCGTAATCCGTACTGCGAGATCCTCAAAACAGTTTTGGTTTCGGGCACGCCAAAGAGCTGTAGCTCAAGGAAGACAAGATTACCAAGAGCTCCAAGAAGACGAGAGCCGGGTGCGGAATTTAATTACTGGCCTCATTACGGATCGAAATTGCGTCTTTGACCGAAGCCGGCAGCTTGTCAAAGCTGTGTCTGAGGATGCCAAGCATCATGCCCGCGAATATCTCGACTCCTTCGAAAAGACGCGAAAGACGCGAGCTACGATGGCAGTTTCCGATTCTTACGAACGGCGAAGTGCACAGCACGCATGTCGTGATTCACTGTTTGGTGAGCAGTTGGCAAGATATCCTCTTTTGCCTGTCATGTCGGATTCACAGCATTAGTTAGACCCCTCCGGAGCTGAGATGGAGTCGTCGGAGGCCAGCCCCAACTTCTTTGTATCCAGGGCGGATCGTTCAGAGCAGTGACCAGCGATGTAAAGACACATGCCTGGACTCGGACAGGTTCCCATACTTCGTCGCGAACTTACTTCGCGCGGCGTGGTTGGACAGACTGTGGAAGTTGCGACGCAAGATGAATTCCAGTTCCTGAGTTGCAGAGAGGGTGGGATGCGTTGAGGTGCTCTGAAGGACCATGCTCAAGCTGGGCAGTCCTTGGCTGTGTTGGAACATGGCAAGGCAAGGCATTGTCACTTAGCGACACCCCTTGGCAATTCATCATCATGCGCATGCAGCTTCATGTATGAAGTGTGAAGGGTGTACCTAAGCGCGCTCTGACGTTGATTTCAGGCAGAAACCGTGGAGCTCTCTTACTCAGATCTGAGAAGCAGGGGTCTTAGTTCACTAGGCCCGGCCCGGCCTGATCTGAGATTGGATGGAGGTCAGGTCCCAGGGACTGGCTGCTGTGAGTATTTCATTTTATGCCTTCCTGTCTGCTGGGAGCTAGCAGACTTGTTCAGCCATGCGTTACATGTCGTCAATGTCGACGATATGATGCGTGAGCCATCTTGTCAGAGCAGTGTGTGTTGGCGAGGTAATGTGCAGGCAATCTCTGCCAGCATCAGAGCTCTCCTGAGCAAGAAGTCGGAAGCACTGCCGAGGCAGGAATGGCCTTCTTATGACCAAAGGTGTGATGGTCAAATCAAGCCAGGCATGTGGCATTTTTTGTTCACCCATCTGCTGCGCACGAACCTCAGAAGTTTGCTCCTTCAAGACTGGCAACGTCAGTGTTCATCATGGAGGTACGTCGTCACTGAGCTCTCCATCTGGGCAGCAGATGGCGTTTGTGTGCGCTCTTCCCGCCAACTGCGAGATTTAGAGGGCAGAATTATCCGCAGCCGACATGTACGTGTGCTATCTGGTCATAACCACAAAGAACAGGACGGATTTCTACACAAGTTGTATTGTAGAGCGGACAGCCCAACCTTCACAGCAAGCCTCGCGAAACCATTCTGCATCTGCCCTTACTCGATGGACATGTTGCGCAGGTGCCGCTGTCAGTGCATTCACCAGTACCGGAGCTTGAATACTTCGTGAAGGATAGCATGCATTGAGCCCTTTGAGTCAAGACATCAGTGAGATGAGATTTGCCTGGTGGCAGGACAGCGAAAGTTGCCTTTGTTTGTCAGATGCTTCGGGCGCACCGAAGATGAAGCCGGCGGCTCATGGAGGGGCACGCCGTGCACGAACGAAAGAAGAAGCTCCGTGGAACACACCTTTTGCAATGAGCGGCTCAGGGATGTGGCTGGGAAGCTGTCCAGACCCTTTGCTGAAATTGCGAAGGCAAGGGCACGGGAGAGTGTCTGTCAAGTGGAGGAGAAACTGTATGATGCTGCATATAATATTCCATACTGAACACGTCTCTTCGCCTGGCGTGAGGAGTCTTGCTTGCAGTGTTAGATTTGGCAAAATGTCGTGTGTCGCTTTGTTGCATTTTCGTTTGTGCCGCAGCACCCCATCTTCAGTTTTCCGAAGGCGACCGAGTCTTCCAAAGCATATCGACTGTTGGTCGATGGAGGCACGTGTGCTCGGCATTTCGTAGACGTGACTTAACAGCGGGGTGGAGGCGTGCAGCTTCGAAGTTCGCTTGCTGGTGAACTCCATCTTGGCAGGTCCTGTTTCGCCTGCCGCACGCTGCCTCAGCATTTCTAGATAAGCCATAGCAATTCATGATGGGCTGCGCGTGTTGATGTGTAGCGAAGCCAGCACTTCACTAGGCTTCGTGAAGAGACTGTCTTCAAGCCTCGGGAAGGTCATATTCAGGGTTGCTTACGTGGAGGCTTTCCCAAAGCGAAGTTCTGCTCAAGACGCCAGGGCACATGGATTTCGCCAAGTCTGCTCTGATCCGGCTGAGGAGCAGCCCGGCTGCTTTTCTTGCTTCTGCGGTTTGTTCTCTTCACGAAGTGATGTCGAACGCTCAGTTTCTCATGTCAACAATGCAAGCACGAAGTCGGTTAGACTGGGCGAAGCAAGGAAGCATAAGGAAGCATACGTTCCGTCCATTTCCGTCCTTCCTTGTTGCACCGCATACTCGACCGGCAGGTCCTGTCGCAGAATGCGCTGATTTTGTACACATCAGGAACGACCGGACAGCCAAAAGGCACAGACGTGTCGTCCAGAGTGGTTTTTTCTTCTCGGGCCGGTGCTTCTTGCAGGCGTTGTTCACACGTTCAATAGCTGCAGCCTAAGAGTTGGCTGACAGAAGTAGCGGCGACAAGTCTGCAATTGCAGAGAACAGGTCTCACCGCACAAATGCGGTCTCTCAGTGAGGCATGGAAGCCTGCTTCTTACAGAGCAATCCTGCAGCAGCAGGAAGTTCAATCCGCATTTTTGGAGCAAAGGTGGTCTTCCAAAGACCGAACTCTGCATGTCCTCCCTCTCCACCATATTCATGGTGTCGTGGTCCCAGCCCGGTCGAAAGCATCCGTTCGGCACGAGCAGAAAGCAGAAGCATCTGCGTCTTACTCGGAGGTTCAGAACATCCTGAACACTGCACTCTTCAACGGAGCAGCTGTCGAGTTGACGGCATTCGATGCCGCTTTTTGCCTGAAGCCAGCCACTCAGACTCATCTACACTCAGTTCACGCTTGACTTCTACCAGTCTCAAAGACTCGGAATGCAGAGGCGCCTGGCCTCCGGAGATATCACCTGCTTCCATGCGGTGCCGACAGTGTATGTCACGTCGGGCCTGGTTTTGAAGCCGATGGGTTGGAAGATGCCCCTTGTGTGCGTAATTTTGCATAAGTGTATCTTCAGCCCTTCCGATGGCATGCGCCAGGTCAAGTTTACACAACACTTGGATTCACTCCCTGATGATGCAAGACAAGCGATCTGCTGCCTCCTCATCATAAACTCGGATCAAGCCGGCGCAGCTTCAAAAGCTGTAGCTACTGTCCCAGGCAGGGGGCTCCGGAACGACTCTATGCGGTGCCCGAATTTTGACTTTTTGTCTGCAACTCCACAGCCTTGATTTCCGCCGCAGTCCTTCCCGTGCTGCCACCAGTGAATGTGTGATTCCAGGTACATGGTATCCGGCTCAGCAGCTTTACCCGTCGCGTGCTTGGCTGCCGGTCTCGAGTAAGATCCCTGCACATGCTGTAGTGTGGTGTGCAGGTGCCGACCATGAAGTCCTGGGCAGAAATCTCTGGCCACGTCCTTCTTGAGCGGTGAGACGCCCGGTGTCATCTGCAGAGCCTTTCGGGGCCTACGTTCGTTGAGGCCCAAAGCTCGAAATTTGTGCAGGTACGGCATGACCGAAATCGGCATGGCATTGAGCAATCGGGTAGCTGGCACTCGGTATCCAGGGCCTGTGCCTCAGCAATCGCGGATCCAAAGTGCGGTACATCCCTTCAAATCTGAACGCGAGGTGTGTGGGTTGGCCGCTGCCAGGGGTGGAGGTCAAGCAGGATCAGGCCAGCACACTCCCGATCGAAGCACCGGCGATTCCAGCCAAAAACACTCAAGCATTGAGAATGCAAGCATGTGCGATGAGCTTGGGCTCAGATCGGGCGCCTCCACGTGGCGCAAGCTGGACCGGTAGAGGGTTACCGGTGCAAAGTCCCGATCAGGATCGTCGTGCCATGTCGCCGTCACCGGGGACACTGCTGGACAAGATTTTGAAGGGGTTGGAGCAATGGTCAGAACCTCTACTGACCATTGACAGTGCCTTGCCTGATGCCTTTTGTGGGACGATGCATCAGGTGGAGAAGGCATTGGGAGCCCAGCTTGTGGCTGGGATGAGAGATGAACCAGTGGCAGAGCAGGATCAGTGTTCCCGACGATCCGACCTGCTGCAGAATACTTCGATGACCACGCCCCGTCATCAGGATCACCAGCTTTCATTTGAACAACTATGCAGTGCACCCGCCAAGGCCGAAGAGCTGGTGGAAGGTGACATGCACGACGAGACCGCTGCCCTTTCCTTTCTGAGGACGAGTGAGCATAGTGCAGACGGAACCCAGACCATCGATGACAAAGAAAACCAGATAGCGCGCAAGTGCCGTGGCCTTGACGCGCACAAGCCAAGCACCAATGAACCGACTGGCCGGAGCGGATTCAGCGGACGACAAGGGGCGGCAAGGACCGCCTATGCAGCCCACTGGATTGGAGGCCGGCGCTGGTCATGGAGACATCGCAGGCCCCCATGGAGCGTTTTCCAGCGGCCACTTTAGCTGTTCCTCGAAGACGTGGGGAGTCACGGTCCGGATCACCAGCGGCCTCCAGCATAGCACGTAGCAGACGGAGGTATAGCGGTTGCCCGGANATGGAGCGTTTTCCAGCGGCCACTTTAGCTGTTCCTCGAAGACGTGGGGAGTCACGGTCCGGATCACCAGCGGCCTCCAGCATAGCACGTAGCAGACGGAGGTATAGCGGTTGCCCGGAGGGCACTTCTAGCAGCCCCGGCTCCGACAGATCCTGGGCCTCCAGCCACTCCTTCCATAGCTGCCTGAGCTGCGTCTGCAGCTCCCGATCACTAGCGAGGGAGCAACCCTGCTCGCCCACAGCGGCCATCCTGAAGGCTTCCTTCTCTAGCTGCTCTTCCGATCCCACCTTAGCGATGATGAGCTTCAGCATCCTGTCCACGGTGGCGTCCCCGACGGAGACGCAAGCCCACGGCCAGCCAAAGGCGGATCGCGCGTAGGATTCGCAGAAGCGCCCTGGAAAAGAGCGCTGGTGTCGGGTGTACCGGCTTGGGTTGGGCTTGGCAGTACACCCGTCTCTCTCTGCACATGTAGCTTGTATATTATATCGTATGGCTTGTGCATGCATTTCAGTGCAGCTCCGCAAGCAT
>BGNK01000893.1:58566-190752 GCA_003297005.1 Symbiodinium sp. clade A Y106
CATTTGAAGCCCCGCCCGCCCGCCCGGATTGAAGGACTCTGCTGCCCAGCATTTTCGCAAAGCCAAAAAGGAGGGCCTGCGGCTTGCTTTCTTTGATGAGCTACATAAGAGCATGAGAGGTGATGAAGGTGTGCCTGCACCGCCAGCCGCGGCACATGCTAAGAAAGACCGAGCCATGACTGAGCGACATGATGCGTGCAATTGTTGCTGTCTTGGTGCTGCCTTCCAGGCCGCAGCTTGCATTGGCACAGGACTTGTAAGCATTGTCTTCCAAGCTTCCCAGGCAAGGTGGAATGGGCGCCCTGCCGCAGGCGTCCGATTTGGTGAAGCTAGTCACCCCGGCCCAGCCACGACCCAAGGCCTCGAGGTCCTAGGCGGTTTAGGCCCGGGTTTGATTGAGTCGTTAAAGGGCATGATTACCCAGCTTGTGCAACAGGCAATCCAACAGTCCTTGTCCCAAGCAGGGCTTGCCACGCCTCCGGGGCCTTCGCCTAGGAACCTCCGTAAGAAAAAGGCCAAACTGAAGAAAGCCGCCTTTCGCAAGGTTCTTGCTGGTGGGTGGGGAGCTCAGGTGCCGACCACCCCTGCCGGTGGTGCACCAACCACCGACCCTAGCCCTGCTAAAGGCAAGGGAAAAGGCAAAGGCAAAGGCGACACAAAGCCACCCAAGGCCAAAGGCAAGGGCAAGGATCCAACCACAGGACCCGCCAATGATGACCCCGATGAGTGGACTGTCGTCAAGCATCGCCGCGAAAACCAGGAGGAGGTCGAACTGCGCCAGCAGGATTGGGACCCTCCTATCGTAAGGTACTGTCAGCTTGCCAACAAGTTCGAGGAAAGTACTGAGAGTGTTTCCGGGCAGTTGTGCATTGTATGCCGGGACAGATCACCACAGCCAAAAATCTCTTGCGAGCTTCGGGCAAGCAGCACAGTGTGCTCTTGATTGAATTCACCAAGGATAGCAAGCCTGATGACCGAAAGGGCGACGACAAAGGCAACTTAAGGCAGCGTGTGCCGGTGAAGGCCCGGAACTTTGTTCGTTTCCTCGACTCTTTCGTCCATCAGGTCACGAGCCCAGGCCTTGATGCAGCTAAGCCGAAAGGACTCACCACGTCAGCTAAAATCACTGCTAAGGAAAGCGCTATCCTTTACATTAAGATTCCTCAGGAGTTTGTGTCGGGTGATGTTTTCCGTAAGTTCGGTTCCTCCCCCCGTGCACAGATTGCTCAGTGGGCTGCGGCGCAGCGCGTACAGCTCATTGATACCTTCAAATGGACGGAGGAACTCTTGCCAGGAGACCGCCGACAGGTCTTTGGAATCGTAAAGGTCTCGGCCGCAGACGCGCCGACGCTGTTAGCACAGTCCGGATCCGGTGGGGTGTTCGTCCAAGCACCTCGTGACAAAGCCTCATCGCAATATGTGCAATGGATCGAGCGCAACAAGGATGAGCCTAGCCTAGCAGTGTCTACCTTGCCAGGGCTATGCGCGCATCAGGTGCACTTGGCCTCGCGTGTCGAGGCCAGCAGCTTGGGAGTAGGCATCATGCCGACGCCAAAACCATGGTTCAAAGGATTTGGATTTTCGAGGGTGTGCCTAGGCAAATCGATATGGATCAAGCAAGGGCCATTCTTGAACCCGTGTTCCAGCAGTTGACCATCATCAGACAGGTGCATAAAGGCAGTACTAAAAATTTCATTTTCAGAGGAGCCTGCACTCGTGGGAATGAGATTGATCTGCTCCCGATAGCCATCGAACTTGATGATGGACAGATCGTGGCATGGGCCAAGCTCGCCCCGCCGCGAGAAGCCACGGTTAAGCAGCGAACCATCCATGGTGCCTCACTTCCTTTTGTCGATCGAAAGAAAGCGCTCAGGCAGGTACTGCGACACCAAGCCCGGCCGATACAGCCCAGGGTACTCCGAAAGATGTGTCCGCTCCCAAGCGGCAGAAGGCTCTCCAACGCAAACCGCCGGAGGGGACCAGACTTGAGGCTCAGGACAAAGACGGAAACTGTATGTACCGGTCCATGGCATGCGCCCTAAACCAAGGGCGGAAGGAGCCATCCTTCCATCATTTGGAACTCCGTGCAAGAGTCGCAACCCACATCCAGGCCCACCCGGAGTGGTACAAGAAGGACTGGCAGGATGATGGCTCCAAAGGGCCCGATGGCAAGCCTTGTGCCAGCTGGGATGACTTCATTGCTGCCATTTCTCGACCGGGGTCCTTCGCGGGAGACCTTGAGTTAAGGGCACTGTGCAAACTTACCAAAACCAAGGTCGTGCTCGTTCCGGAGGATGCCAACTTCTCCGTTGTTGCGTATGGCAAGAAGTGGGCGTCCGCCACTCACTGTTTCTTCTACACCTCGAACCACTTCGATTACCTTGCCCCAACTGGGGATGCATACCCTAAGGATTTGCTAAGTGTTGTTGCTGATCCTTGTGGAGGTTTCCTTGTGGGAGGTGTCTCGGAACTCGCGACTGCTTCCGAGTCTAGTGTGGGCCGTGGCACACGTGCGGCGGACCTACGCACAGAACCCACAGAATCCAGGCTCTCGTCTAGGCGTCGGGCGCCAACACCCCAGCAATCAGCCAAACGGAGCCAATCCGCCAAGCAGCCCCGGCGTCAGTCCATTCAGGTACCTGACTCCACTGCACTGTCGTGGGGCAAAGGCACCATTGGCTCTGCGGGAGATGATGACGTGGATGACGCTGTGTCAGCTTCGGCCTCGAATCAGCCACCCCGGCCCAAGCGCGTTAATACACCACCCGCTGATGTTGCTGAGATGGTACGCTTGAAGCTTTTCCAGTGTAAGCTGTGCAATTTCAAACGGCGTGGAACCAACCGCAGGCAGCTCCTTGCCTTCAAAACCCGTCACATGAAGCAACACCGCCCAGGACACCCGATCCTCAACACATCGCGTGATGTGCATGCCGCACGCATGATTAAGGTCCGACCGGGAGACGACATCGCATGGAAGTGCCCTCTGTGTGACATCGGCATCACCAAGGTTGAAGCCGCCACGATGACGCGGAGTGTGTTTTGGCAAGTGAAATTTGGCCACCGGCGTGATAAGCATCCTCGAATCACCAAAGAACGGTGGAAGGAAATCCTCGGAGCTCACAGAAAGCGGCAGGGCATACCAAAGGCGGTCTCTGCTGCACGGCGCATCCGACAAATGAGCCAGGCGAGTTTATCCAGAGTGAGTGCAAAGCTGCCCAGCCATTGTGTCCCTTTCCTGTGGCCCACCCCTAAGTATGACACGCCTTCACGCGCAGGCCAGCGCCGCACGAAGCCCACAGCCCGCCTCATTCGCAAGTGTCTGTTCATGAACTGGATTATAAGTGTCGACGTTGCGGTCACTTATTCAACAGCAAGCCTGAGGCGCACACGGGCGATGCGTGCCCTCCGCCACGGACTGAGTCGGTGATTAAGCGCCAGCTTGCCCGCACTGAGATGCTGCGAACATGGCTGGGAGACAAACCCGTCCCAGGCATTACGCCTCAGCAGGTGCAAACCATTTTTGCGTCTGCCATCACTGCTATCCGTGAGAACCCTTTGGCAAATTCATCTCAGTTCTGACCTGTAACGTCAATAAAAAGGGTGTAAGCAGTGCCGATGCCATGCATGAGGCAATGCGGTACTTCAGCACAGCTGTGGCCTCCTTTCAGGAGGCGGACATTAACACCACCTCTGCGGTCAGCTATGCGGAGGAGTGGAAGGCCAAAGGCTGCCAGATCACCTTTAGCCCTGCCGATGCCAATGGGACTCAACGGTTGTTCTTGTGTCGACCCTGCCCATGTCCCCGGCCAAACTTCATTTGGACCTAGCTGCGCCCAGAGTTGCCACTGGCCTCGTTGCGTGGCCCTGTGGCGGAGTGCATCATCACGTCTTGGTTGCTGCCTTCTATGGCTTTGCAGACAGTGCGGAACGCACTTATGCGGCCTTTGAAGAACTCCACCTCGCTCTGCAAACGTATGGGGGTCACTTCATAATTGCTGGCGACTTCAACATCACTCAGGATGAAGGCCCCATCTCAGCGGCACTGGCGGAGGGCACTCTGCGTGTTGCTGATGATGCTGCCCATGCAAGCCTGCCAGCTACTAGCCCGGCCGCGCATTGATTTTGCCCTGCACCACCCCAGCTTGTTTACCCTCAAGGTTGTGACGGAACGCCGCGCACCATTGAGTGATCATGCGTTGGTTGCTTATGACTACGGTGACAACCTGTACCCGCCTATGTGGAGGGCTCCTCGCTTCCCAGACCAGTCGAGCTTCACTATCTTCACCGAGGAACAAGAACTTCTCCTCGATGCGGATTTCTTCACCACAGCCAGACGGAAGCAGCTTGGGTCGCTCTGTCTGACCTTGCTGAGGCGCTGATGGGAGCCCACGCTGGCGACCACAAGCGCAGCGACCTATGGGAGCCAATAAGTCAGTCCCGCCGCCCGACCAAGCCCGCCCTTTGTGGCCATGAGTCTCCTGGCCTTCAAGCCCTGAGGCGTCTCACCCAGCGATTGCATCAGCTGATGCAGCAGCCGTGGCGCCGCGACTTGTGCCAGGCCACGGCGAGATCCCTTAAAGGTGCCCGTGTAAAGGTCCCCGAGCTCCCCTATGTTGACTTGCAGCACCCAGCACGAGCCCTCGCGACTGTAGCCGAACTTGAGCAGACTTTTCGCCAGCAGGAACGAGAGGTCAGACTTGAGAGGTGGAAACATTCAGTTCGCGATTCCATTGACTCCGCCATTGCTTGGGTCAAGCGAAGGGCCGACAAGGCTATGCGTCTGCAGGCTGCGGTTGACCCCGTGACCACACAGATCAGGTACGTGCACCCGGCTGCTAAGGTCGAGGACCAAGGCGAACACTGCCACCCAACCTCGAGGCTTTCCATGAGATCCTCGACGGGCTGCGCGACTGTGAGACTTGCAACATCGACATCGCACCGTCGACTGCAGAGTTGCAGAAAGCGATGCGGAAAATGCGCAAGAAAGCCCCAGGCCCTGATGGCTGGACTGCCGCCGCGATGCTGAAGTTACCTGACCGGTGGTGGCATTCGTTTACTAGCCGCTTACTAGCCTATGGCGCACTGTCATTGTCGCGGGCGCCGTCCCTAGACAATGGCAGCGCTCCACCATTGTGCTGGTTGACAAAAGTGCTTCCGAAACCAGGCCGATAGCCTTACTATCCGTTGCCTGGCGCGCTGGCGCACGTGCTGTTGTGCAAAGACTCCGCCCCTGGGTCATGCAATGGATGGGCCACCGTGCTGTCGGAGGTGCTCCGGGCAGGTCTGCTGTCAACTTCCACAAACGCATCTTTGATGCGTGGATGGCCGGCACGACCACCTACGTGCAACAGGATCTTCATGCTTTCTTCGACTCGTTGTCGAGTGCTGTGGTGTGTGACGCACTTCGCAAGCTAGGGGCGCCGGCTCGACTTGTGTCACTTGTGCAGGTGTTTTACGCACGTCAGGAAAGACTCTTCACTGTCGAGGGGCTCACAGCCAGTAAATGGGTGCCGGCACAGGTGGGCATTCTGCAAGGCTGTCCGTTCTCTCCGCTCCTAAGCCTGGGCCTCGGCATGCTGTGGGCCGAGTACGTTGCTGCTCCCCACATTGAGTGCGGCATCTTACGACCGCTGCATGTGGTCGCCGGGCAACCGCGCCACTCGCGAAGCAGCGGAAAGTGCCCTTACCCGAAGCGACACCTTTGACCAAGCTGCAGGCCTCACTTGTCGGCCACGCAAATGCCACCTCGTCACCAGTACTGCCACGGGCCCGTGGCATGCGGTGACCAAGCACCGTGGATATACCCAGACCCCTACGCTGGATTTCCTGGGAGTGCGCATTGACCTCACCAGCGGAGAGACCTCACCGCTCAAACTCCGATTGCATAAATTGCTTGAACGTGCGAGACTTGCGGCCTACACTGGTTTCGGGATCTCTGCTAAGTCGAGGGTGTTCAAGGCTTTGGTTTTCCTTGCACTTTTTTGGGCAGCGGGAGTCGCTGTGCCTGAACCCCGCGTCATGAATCAGATTGCCGGATCTGTCCGACATGCATTCCAGCGTGACCTCACCCATGCAAGAAGCCCCTAGGGTTTTAGTTGGTCAGGTTTTAGGCTGGGAGCTTGACGTGCATTGGCTGGCAGAGTGGTCCGCCCTCAGAGCTCTCGAGCGAGTACTCACTAGTGTTTCCGAGACCTCTGAAGCCCTCACCTTAGAGGAACTTCGGGCGGCAAGGTGCCATGGCCTACCGGTGGCAAACCAGGTCATCCGAAGTCTTGGGTGGCAACTTCAATGCCATGAACGTGCCCTCTGCCGCATCGATGATTCTGCGAGGACCCGGATCTACCGCATGGGCGTGGATTCGCCCCGCATTCTTCGTGGATGGCTCGTTGACCATCACAAGCTTCAAGCGACGGCCTCGTGTGGTCGCATCGTGAAGTCTCAGCACAGACTTGACCCAACCCTAGCCGTTGGTTTAAGCCTGCCCGCCCCGTGCCCTAATAAGAGGTTTGCCTTCTTAGGACACCAGACCGTCTACAACAGAGCTGCGAAACCTCTCGACCGGCATGCTGCCCTTGCCACTGCGTGTAACTCTTGGTTTCTTGCAAAACGTATGCGGCTCACTGGTGATGTCAGGTGCCTCTGTGGCATGCCATGGCCCAGCCGCACGCATTTGCTATGGACATGCCCAGCTCTCGCTGAACAACGACCTGAAATTGCTCAGCCGGTAGACAGGGTTGCTGAACGACTGTGCGGTGCACCTCTGCGCGAGTTCCCGCCTCCACCGCCGTGTGGAGCTGTGGAGGGCAAACCACTTGGCACTTTGCTTCAGGAAGCTGTCAAGGCTTCGCCGCGGCAGCTGGTGTTGGCCACTGATGGCAGCTCACAAGATGAGGTGGGCGCTTACGCCATCGTGTCTGACAGTCCGAAATTTGTCTACGTTGGCGATGACGATAGCGAGGACCAGTCGCCCTTCCGCATGGAGCTACTGGCCTTGGTGGTGCTTCTGACTGCTGTGGCAGCCCTGGAACGACCACCCGATCGACTTCTCATATTGGTGGACTGCGAATCCGCCATTCAGGCGATGGGGTCGCCTGGAACTTGCAACCTGCGCATCCTTGCTCACAAGGCCTTCGCCGCGGTCAGAACTCTCCGCCTGCGGGGCACCACTGTTCATCCGATCTGGGTGCCTTCACATGGTAAGCAGCCGCGGTGGAAGCCGTCCCTCCAGTTGGATCCCGTTTTCTGCCGTTACTTGAACGAACAGGCGGACTCTGCTGCCAGACGCATTGTGCGGAGCGTTGCAGCGGTGCCGATCGTCAGCAGTGGACGAAGGAAGCTCGTCAAGCTCAAGACCTCGAAGAGACCGTCGTCCGTTTTTCGGCTCTGGCTGGCAGACTGCTGGAGTCGTCGCTCGCATGTACAGCACCAGCTGTCTCCGATAGCTGAGTGTAAACAGCCGGGCTTGGCAAATCGCCTCCCCGAAGTTAGATCCGGATGAGCCGGGGTCCACCCGCTCATGACGAGAAACCAAAGAATAAAAAAAAACATGTGCGATGCAAGCATGTGCGATTCAAGAGGATCAGGGGACAAGGGTTTTTGTGCCTGAGGTTTCTGGTTCTTGTTTGTAGGGCTTAGGGCTCAGATAGGGCTCGGGTTTGAAGGTTTGCGGTGTCTAGGTTTTGCAAAATCAGGGCGTTTAGGGTCCAGGGCTTTGAGGTTTCATGCCAGGTCGCGTCGAGGATTCTAGTTAGCGCTTTGCATGGAGGCTAGGATCTCAGGGTTTGTGCATGCGCGGAGGTCGCGGGCTCCGCTCGTCAGCGCGAAGCTGCAAGATTCTTTTTTCTGTTGCAACTTGTATCTTCCGGTGAGCGGATTGGTAACTGGAAGCTCGCTGCGGCGGAATACCTCGTCTCGTCCTACTGGAGCCTTGTAGAGCATTTGTAAAGCACAGCCACAAGCCACTCGAACTACTCAGCTCTGTAGGTTCTCGCTTCTCTCTCTCTCTCTCTCGCTTTCTCTCTCCCTCTCTCTCTCTCTCTCGCTATCTCTCTCCCTCTCTGCCATCCCTGTGTGTGACACATGTGCAGTCCTGGGCTGCAGGAAGGCGGCATCCTTGTCAAAGGCGCCAGCGCTTTTCGACCCAAAGGCACATCAAGCTTTGCCGTCTCTGATCCCTGGCCGAGGCGCAGCGGTTTTCAAGGAGTACTACAAGAGACAGGATGCTGTCACTGGTTTGTGTGTGGGGTCTGCTTGCCTGGCTTTTCTGCATGTGAGGAGGCAACGGCCAAGGAGTTCACTGAGGATGGATTCTTCAGGACCCCTCCTGCTCAACTTTTTCTGGCAGCGTATGTGCTTATGCACAAGGACCGGTGACAACGCCTGGGGCTTTTGAAGTTCGACAGCCTGCCCGAGTTTGCTCGTGGTGCTGGCGAGGCCGCGAAAGGAGGAAGCGGGGAAGAGCTTCAGGCCTTGCAGGCGCCGCGAGATTTCTCTTGCGACGAGCACGCCTTTGGATCTTTGTTGGAACCGCTGTGCCAAGCACAGGACGATGCGCGCGAGGTCGAGGCTTCTACTGGCAGGCCACGCGCAGATACGACCACTGCTCGGTTCTCGGAAGATCTCAGAGCAAAGGCCTCGAACCTCGGATGGCTCTTGTGAGGCTCCGGACCCTGCGCTGGCTGCGATTTACAGAATTCTAGGCTGGAAAGGGTTTGGAGGGGTTCCCGCGACTTTTGTATGGTTTTCCCCGCACATGACAAGCAGTCATCAGGCCGCACTTCTGTGGACATCATCAAGAGTGGTGGCTACAAGATTTCGGGTCTAGAAATTGAGAGCGTGCCCCAATGCTCATCTGCTTTGTCTCTGTCTGTCTGTGTGTGCTTTTGTATGGGTCGGACATAGAAACAGACCGGCAGGTACTGCTGCAGCACGACAAGATTCGAGAATGCGCAGTTGTAGGAAAGCCTGACGAGACATGGGGCGAGAAGGCACCCCGGTACGGTGAAGAAAACTCTGAGACTTCGCCGACGACTTGGTACAGGTGACTGCAGTTTGCGTGCTGCAGAGCGGTGCCGTGTTGACCATCAAGGAGCGTCCTTTCTGTTGAGCTGAAAGGTTGCGATCTTTTAGGGGTTGCTGTGAGCTTCTGAGCTTCTGAGCTTCGTGAGGAGCTTAGGGAATGGGGCAAAGAGCGCATGGCATCTTACAAGGCCCGGGAAGGGGGGTTGAAGGATATGTGGGTCACTGTGTGGGAGCCTGAAATCAGCTTCTCTTACGACGTAAGAAAGGTACCTCAAGAATTGGAGATTGTGACCGAGCTGCAAGGGTCCCAGATGAGTACACCACAGCATTTCTCAGCCCTTCAAGGGTTCCAAGCATACTCTTGACAAGGCCACGAAATCAAATGGGAAAGCTGGAGAAGAAGAAGATTCTTCAGAGGCGTCGGCTCCATGTTGCTCGGGAAGAGGGGAGCGAATGGCACTGACAGGTACGCCGCCAAGTGATCGCCCTATCCTTCAGCTGCATGCGCTCGCCAATCTAGATTGTTTTCCTCTGTAGCGCAGGTAAATGATTCGCTGCAAGCGCAGCCATTCTCTCATTTTGTTTACAAATGTTCAAGGCAGATGGAGACGAGAGATTGTTTGTACTGCCCACACGCGGCATTGATTATTGGTGCTCGTCCGCAAAACCGTTGCTTTGGATGAATCTGGCCGCGTCACACATGCTCGTGCCGGCCCTGCCCCGGACTTGTGCAATCTCCAACCTGGTTGAAGTCAAGTGCATCAGTGGCTCGGCTGGTTGGCTTGCAGCTCGGCACCTTCACCTCAAGGGTTCTGGTGCACATGGGCCGAAACTGGAAATAGATCGACACTTCAGGTGGCCCTGCAGACATTTGGAGGTTAAAGCCGCGACATGCAAGAATCTGCCTGGCAGGCAGTCTCAGCTTCAAGGTGTTTAGAGGCGTCCCCGGGGTCTCGTGCCTCTCTGGCTGGCTGCAAGAACATGAAGTATAGGTGCCATATGTGCGCATGCATTTGTTTATATGTAGAGAGCATATGGTTACTTCTGCAGGTAAACATGACGATGTCCATGCCGAACATTGGTTGGAACAACCAGGTGGACTCTGCGAAGGCACAAGCGAGCCATGCCACCGCAAAGAGCAAAGCCGCACAGATGAGCAGACCCTGCGGACAACCAGATGCCCACTGCAATAGTAGCAAGCACTTCTGCCGCAGACATGCAGGCATTTAGCGCCAGCGCAGCTCAGCTGCAAACGAGACTTGTGCAGCCAACATGCCCATGCTCAGGAGTTTGTCTTTGTTGCCAAGGTTTCTGTCGACCACCTGCATGGAGAGTTCATGAAGGCATTGTGACGGTACCGAGAGACGAGCTCGTGTCGGAAGTATGCTCGTCGAGGTTCTGGATACGGTCGAGGAGATCAAAATGGAGAAAGTAGAAGCAGCGGAGGAGGCTCCTGGCACATGAGTTTCCCAAGCATTGACGGAGAGATTTGTTGCCAGAGGCCAAACGCTATGCGCGGGAACGTCGCCTTCGCGAAGAGGAGCTGAGGCTGCAGGCTGCCCGACCCTGAGCCTCTTCCGCATGAACTACACAAACACACTTGGCAGTGGGCGCAGCTTAGATGCATCTGCGTGGGATCACAACTTTTGTCTTTGAGGGGCCTTGAGCGGTTAGCCTTGTGATATCTTGCGACGCTACTGCACCTAACCGTGCCAAGCAGCAGCCGGTGGCTTGGTCCTTGATACAGTAATAAAGTACCACCTACCCCGAAGGGTTTGATTCTTGTTTTCCAACACACTGCAGCAGGCGGGGTCCACAAGTGGGGGTGGGTCCCAAGGTTTCGTGGCGCTCTGCAAGCTCGTAAAAGACTTCTTCATACCTTCGTGTTTGTGCTCTCCTTGGTAGCCTCAGGAGCAGGGCGCACGAGATTCACCAGAGAAGCAGGTTCTTCACTTACGCTTCGAAAGCACAGCTCTGCAAAGCTCTGCAAAGCTCTCAAGGCGCTCCTGGGCTTGCCAGAGGTTGCTCGGAGCTCTGTGTGCTTTGGCGTGAAGCCTGTCCTTTCCGGAGTGTCGATCTGGCAAAGGCTCCAGGCGATGGGGCCGCCAAGGCCCCCCTAATGCTTTCAGACGGAAAGGCACGTCCAAGTGCTCTTGGCTCTTGGTGTGAGGTGAGGCCACGCAAGAAGAAGGGACAGAAGAAGGCACCATACGCCCGGGATTTGCTGCGCAGTTGCTCCCGTGGACGAAAACAGGAAGATGTTTTCCAGGACTTCGGGAAGGCAAGTCCGAAACCAGCCTCGCCACCTTGCCCGACTTGAAGTGTGCTGTGCAAGCTGAGGAGCATGACGATGCCCCAATCCAGGAAATAAAAAAGAACGGCTTGGTCGGGTGCTTTGGCATCAGGGTGGGCTGATATCGCAATGGCTATCGGAATGAGCCCGATCTGTTGAGATGTTGATGCGGCAAGGTCTTCTACCATCTGAACTACAAGCGCTACTGGCAGCCACTTCCCCAGAATCCGAGAATGAAGCGTCAACTCAGCACCGGCACTGCAGTTTGAGCATGCCTGCCTTTTGCTAAGAGGGTCGGTCTGGGGGTCTGCGCGGTGCCTCTACATCCCAAGGTCAGATCGGGATTTGGAGAGATGGGCTAAGGCTGCGGTGCTATTATGTGCAGTTGAGGAGAGATGACATTTCGCGAAAATATCTTACAGTCGATGTCTGATCTCAAGCTGCTCTAAACTCTAAGCCTGAAGCATGACCTGGTCTTGAATGTTTGTTTCTGGCCAGTCACTTGGACACAACATCCGGCACGAGAAACTGCTCTTCGAGGCGGGCCATTGTTACCTGCTTGGGTCATGTGAACGTGGGTTTGGGTATCCAAACACCCTCGAGGTGCGAAACCGCTGGGCTGAAGATCTTCTTGGCGATCGGATGGAGCTGAAGATCCGACACAATCCCCTTGTCAGGCCGCTTCCTGACGCCCCAGACTTCACTAGCCTGGGAAGATCTACAAGTATCGCAAAAATCTCGATGACTGCGCCAGGTCACGCACGCAGGAGAGACTCAGACCGACCACGGGTGTGTCGGTTGCCTTGCAGCTCAAGGATGTTGCTCATTGCTCATGGCCACTCATTGCTCTGTTGGGCCATGTTCCTCAGAATCTCCGAGACGGACCAGGGTCTTCGTTTGATGGCATGTTCGCCAAATGTGCATGACAGCGCCGCTGCATTGGTCCAAGTTGGTACAGATGCATGCTGATTTGCGCTTGGCCAAATGCCGATATTGCTGCAGACGGCTGCTTTAGTTCCAAAATTACTGCATGGCCTGGTTTCCGATGCACTAGGCTCTTCGTCTTTGCATCCTCTTCACTGCAGCTTCGATGGATGACGCTGTCTTTGCGGTAGCCACTGTACAGGCATTGCGACACGGCCGCTGGTACCACTCTCCTTGCTCCTTCCAGGCAGTCGGCAAGTCACGAGAATCCTGTGCAGCATCTTCATTGCCGCCATGATCGAGCATCATGTGGTACAGCATAGGGGTTTCAGCTACACAGCTTTGTCAGGCGAATGGCCCACGGTGCATGCCCTGACCTCTGGGGGAATCTTTTCCGGCCTGCTGGGCACAGTGTCAACAATTCTTACAGGACTCTGCTCTTAGAGTAGACATTAAATTCGACCGTTGAGCCTCTTGCTCTGGTTTGGCCGAGAATTTTGTCCGCTTTCCGACCACTACGATACTACCGGGGCCCAGCGCTGCAGCAGGAGTCAGCTGCGGAGCGCTGCTTGGAAAAGCCGGGCTGCATTTGCTCAGATTCGCGGCAGCGGTCTATGCGACGGATGCTTGACACTTTCGGGAGACTTCAAGAGGATATGTCCATGTTGCGGATGACAATGAGGGCAAAACGGTTTATGGTGCGCTGAGGATGGGCTCTTGCAGCTTGCGAAGATTCTCTTGCCTTCCTTTGTTGCGTACCCAGCCAGCTCTACAGGCAGCTGGGAACCAGGGTATTGCGCGCACAGCTTGTGACGCACTTCAAGTCAAAGGATGTGAGGGCGTTCTCGATTGGCCTGGACCCTGAAGGCGTCTTCACGCTGTTCCTGCAACTTCCCTTGGCAAGCTTCATCCTGTCCGACAGCGCAGTCAAGGTCGGGCAACAGCCCTTTCCACGTTTAAGTGTAGATGCAACGAACTCGGCTGCAATGCTGCAAGGAAATTGGGCAATTGTGCCGGCCAGCTCGTCTGGCGATGCTGGCAGGAGCAGCATGTCTTCGGCACGTGTCGACGCAGGCCTCTGGCTCTGCTGCTTTGCTCTTCCACAAGATTTCTTGCAGAGTATGCTGCAGATCGCGGATCCCTCATCGGGGCCGGCCGTGGGTCTGTTAGCGATGGCATGCATTTTTGTTGTTTTCGTCCCGCACTCAGCTTTAGAGTTTTCTTGCACGGGATTGCGACTCAAACTCTTCTGAATTGCGTTCTTTTCTGAGGGATTGACCCCGCAAAGTTTCTGGAGGACGATGGCAAGGATCTTGCGAGAGGCTGCCAAGGTCAGAACTAAGACTGAGAAACCTTTTTTGCTGCCACTGTTCAAGAGAACAATACCATCCAAAGGTGGCAAGTGCAGTGGGCTCCTTAGTCTATGCTGTTGTGACCTGGCTATTCCCAAAGTTCTGCATGTCCTGCCACTTGGCTTGAATTCCTGGCTTCTTGGTGCACGCTTGTGAGCACTTTCCGTGTCGCAAGATGTCTCAAGCATGACCGTGATGCTTGTCTCAGGCAGGTGGTGCTCCAGTTGCCTCCACTGATTTGGCTGTATGAGGCCGGAAGGACCTATCATTGCTCTACTAGCAGCTGCTTGTGCCTGTGGGACTTGGAGGCGATCGTGTTCCCGTCGTGGCAGATCCTCAGCCCTCTGTTTCTGCCTGTCGCGACCGGCAGTATTGCGTTCGCAAGCCCTTTGGGTGCAGAAAAGCGCAGCAAAAGAAATCTTCTGTTCGTCTGTTAGTCTTGTATCGCCGCACACGCTCTGGTAGGGGTCGAGTCCCGATAGCAGACTAGGCTTCCGGAGTTTGGTGACTCTCCTGAACCCCGACCCTGCGCCGGTGGACGTGCCTTGCCACTTAAAGCTACTGATCGGTGGGTTTTTTGAGAGAGGCTGCGAGCCCAGCCCAAAAGGCCGCACGGATGCTGGGACAATTCTTCTGTGGCTGCTCAGCAGCGCTCTCGAGCTGCTGCCTGATCCTGAACTATGCCTACAGAATCTGGCCAAGGCTTTGATTCTGATGCTTTTTCGGTGAGTCTGTTTGGGTGAAGAGAGCTGTTAAGCTTCTTGTGAGGCGTGAGCAGCCCGATCCACTTCGGCGTCCTTGGCTTCTGAAAGCGTGCCTCATCTGCTGTTGGCGGAATGTTTCTCAAGGATCTGCCCAGGAATTGCTGTGTTGAGCTCGGTTGAACCAAGAGTCGGTTGACCCACGATGACCCCTTGGACTGGGAACTTGTCATGGCAGTGCACCTAGCAGTATTTTCGGGACCACCTGTGAGTCCGAGGCCTCTGATGCCTTGGCCGATAAGTCCGCCATTATCTGAGGTTGATGTATCCAGCAGGCCTTGTTGCAGTGCCGGTTCGAGCAGTTCGCATCCTATGGCGTCTTTTCATGAACCGACTGTTGCGACCGGTTTTGGCCACTGAGCGGCACGTCATCTCCGCCCTTCGGAGCGGCACACACATCACCTGTTTTGCAACTGGTCCTGTATCCCCCGCTAAACCTCGCCTGTGGACCTGACGGAGCCAGGTTGTTTTCATGGACTGCATCGGGCACCTCCTGCAGTTTGCAGTCAAATGTCCAATTGTTTCCATACCGGCCGTGATCTGCTTCAACGTGGTCCTCATCAGCAGCTGCACTTGCATTTATACTCTGAAACAAAAGCCCTAGAATGTAACCAGCCACGAGGTAAGCTGCTTCTGACGGCTACATCAATGTAGGTTTATCCTAGACAGGCACTTGGCTAGTGAGCAGCCTATCTGTGGTTCACCACTGTTTCACCATCATTCCGAGGATCAACATCGACTTCCGGCACAATCTTGTATGCCCGGTGCCCAGACTGAGCCCCATCTCGACACATGCTGCAGCGTTCGCAAACGAAGCTGCACTCGAATTCAGTTTAGATTTGCTCCTGGTTGGCAGCATTGCTTGGTAACATCTCAGCAAAAGTCGCTACCACCGTGATGAGCAGTCACAGTTGTCAGTTGAACCGGCAACGGGGCGGAGGATGGCGAAAAGCAGAGACGGTCGGCGCGAAACGTGCACCATGGCGCACTCTGTGAATCAGAGCCGTTGAGGTGTTGGCACAGAGCTCCCCGTGGGCGTCAAAGCTCCTCCGCAGCCTGGCAAAGTTCCAAGCTCTCGTGGCCGAAGGAGCGGATCAACAGAGCGGCGCAGCGGCTCCCTTCTCCAGATTCGAGCGGCACCTAGTCTTCGTCTCTGTCTCTCTTTGTGGGCGCAAGCCACGAAAGGAGCCACCGACTCCACCTTTGCCCTTGCACTTATCGGCGTCGTGCAGGTGCGGGTCCGAGTGCTACTTGCGGGAAGCTATGGACATGCTGCTTCGTGTGGGATCAGGCGACATCCTTCGCCATCATTGATGGCATTCTCTCGGTGTTGCGCGTGATACGCAGTGACCCTGCTGCAGTTTGCCGGGCAGACCCCGTGGTATCGAAATGTCGGAAGTGACTGAAGGGGTAGTTGCAGCCTTCGTGAGGTCCGAGTACAGGCCAAGTGCTGAGCTTGGAGGACGCTGGACGCTGACAGCTGGCATGTGCTGCAATCACTTGGTTGTCGTGAGAAGGAGCTCAACGAGGTTGCCGCCGCGATGGAGGATCCTCGACAGTGCGGCCGATGTGGCTTCGGTCCTGTGGACCACCGAGGCTCCGGTGTTGTGTGAGCGCCATGACCGCCCTGGTGCTTTCGTCCATCAGATCATCAGGTTGTTCAGACTTGTCCGCGCATCATGGCGAAGTCTCCATACCTGGTGGGGCAGCAATCTCCAATCGTTGCCCCCGTGCCCCAAGCTGCAGTTGGTCAGCGAAGTCAACAAATTTAGTGGCATGACGCATCCATCTACAGAGGTCGACAGGTACTGTAAAAAACGGGCTGCCGCCTTGCAGGCTGTGGATGGTTCGTCAGCGTGCTCTCAGAATGGCCGGAGTGGGATGGCGAGCTACGGACACCTGGTCCGCATGCGACATTATGACATTCTGTCTACACAGATTTAATGTTTGAAAACTGCAGCACTTCCTACGAACTTCTTTGGTAATTCGGTATTGTTCCAAACTGGGCGAGCTTGGGCCAGGAATTGCCTGGCAGCCCAGGACTGAGCAAGGCCGAGCACTCTACCGGCAACGGGCCTGGTGCGAGATCGTGGTTTGCGTGAGGGCCGCCTCGAAGGCTCTTGTTGTGCCTTACGCGATGTTGCTGCTGGGAAATCAGCTGGGTTCTCCAACTCTCACTGCCATGCTGGTTCTGTCTTACCTTGCTCCCTGGGCCTACGAGAATGCGACTCTAGGCTGCCAGTAGAATGGACCGGAGGCTCGGACCGGACACCTCAGAGTAGAGTGCAGCTGCCGAGGAGTCTTTGCGAATCTTTGACGGCATCGCAAGTCTATGCTCAGCATCCCGAGCGTCGGCGCCCATCACGGAGGCAGACTCCAAGCCCTGGCGCCGCTGAATGTGGCGCTGCCCGACGCGCACCGCAGCTTCCAGATATCAGCGAGGAAGAGGCCATCCAAGACCATCTTCAGATGTCAGAGTCAGACAAAAGGCATCAATAAGTTCACGGAAAATGTGATATCATCAACTTGTTTGGACCCGCCAGGCCTTGCGAAACATTCTTTCTGCGATTCCGATGTGCATCTTCCTCAAGCAGGCGCAACAGCACAGGAAGTAGTAACTAAGGGGTGCTTGTATGCTACACACAGTAGATGCTTAAATTGATTGACCTGGCAGGGGGATGTTTGCAGCGTGTGCTTGGAGACCTTCCCTGCAGAAGCTGCTGATATCGTGATGAAGAGTGACACTACCGAGGCCCAGCATTCTGCACGGTTCGCTGTTTGCTGATCGACTATTTATTACGATATTCTGCCCCAGCATCCGTTCACTGCATTGATGTGTGGCCTGTGGGATCTGACTGACAGGCCGCATGCAGAGCCTTGCGAGCCCTCGAGCCGCCAATCCTGGCACTTCGTTGCGGGCACCCGCTACATTTGGAGTGCGCAACCTGCCTGAATCTGACTGCTTCGTCCTCGTCGACCCTGTGCAGAAAGTGTTTTGGAATTGGCTGCAGACCCGCAATGTCTGCAAGGCCATGGCAGCGGTCACAGCGTCCTCTGAACGCCACGTGCGCTGTCCTTTGTGCCGGGAGCCCGTGACGCTGGCAGGGGAGGCTTCGGCGACGTTTTTCAGCTGAGGCCAGGGCCGAGGGCACTCATTGCCCTGCCCGTCCCACATGTTACAGAGTTCGCCGCTGTTGAAAGCGCGCGTGGCCTGCGGTCCACTCAACAAAAAGAGGAAGTAGCCACATAAATCGCAATCAGCGCTGAATCAGCTTTCCAGGCTGAAGGGCATGTCGCTGATTCCTTGTAAATACTTGTCGCACACACATGGCGACGTCACCTGCCAAAAACGTGGAGGTACATCATTCAGGCTGATTCCCCTGCATGTGTACAGTTGGGATGCTGATGGAGTGCCAAATGGCTGCTTGCGATCGGGCTATACATGCCCTCACTTCACTGCCATCACCACGTACAAGCTGGACAGATCGAAACCTGCAATCCAAGCCGTTCTGACTCGTTCATCAATTAGCAGGACCTGCAAAAGCAGCTGGCGCCGAAGGACTTTGTATTCGGTTGGAAGGTGTAGAGGCTTCGGTTTCGATTCTGGTTTCAGGACCACAAGAAGAAGCGGGTCATGGCGGCACTCGCCCACAAACCGCCGCTTGCCTGAATGGATCGACTCGCCCAAACCATTCTATCCTTTTCTCCCTCTCTGGCTACCTCTCTCCCTCTCTCTCGTTTTTGCCTCTCTCCACGTTCCACACCGTGCGCAGGGGTGGCATGTTCGGTCAATTCTTCGGTGGGCCCCGACCTCTGGCTTGCGACCGCATCCCCAGCACAGTGTCATGGTGACAAGCTGTCGCGGCAGGGACGACTCGCAAGCCGTAGACGACGTCGGAGAGCCCCTTGGTTCGCGAGGCGACGGCCAGGTGGGAAAAGCTTTCTGTGGAGCTCTTGGTCTTATGTGCGCCTAGTAACTATAGTAACGTACCAACAACATGAAACTTGCTAGTCCAGAATTGGATCTTCCTGCAGGGCTGGGATGAGGCCGGCTCGCCATCAGCTGCGAGGAGCCTGCCGCACAGTTGGTACATCAGGCAGCTGGAA
The DNA here is from genome assembly GCA_003297005.1 of Symbiodinium sp. clade A Y106. NCBI lineage: Eukaryota > Dinophyceae > Suessiales > Symbiodiniaceae > Symbiodinium > Symbiodinium sp. clade A. The sequence goes on from BGNK01000893.1 coordinate 77,025, forward strand.
AATCCTTTGGCAATCCGAAACGCATCTCTACCTCGTGCGCCGTGACATTGTCCCCCCTCACGCTCATGCTTCATCCTGGCATGTGGAAGACCGGATCGAACCGAAGTTTCTGAAGGAGCGAAGCAGGGGATTTGCCGGACAGGCCAACTGCCGATTCTCAGCGGTGAAAGGTTTCTGAAGCTGCAGTGCGGGAGGCAAAGCATCTCTGCGTGTAGCAGTCGAATGGGCATGTCAGCGGGCAAGCTCATTTCGCAGAACTCGCAGACACTCGAGCTGCAGGACCTGCAGCTCAGAGAGTCAAGTTGACAAGCATACTAGTTGTTGCCAATCCAGATGTCACACGAATGTATTGTGCGTGGTCTTGTCTAGTATTGTATTTGCATCAGTAGATGTGGGCATGTGTGGTTACTCCTGCAACTAGCTCGTACCGCCGGTCTTCCTCCATCCCGGCTTCCAAATCATGACGTTGGACTGCAAATTCGTTTGCGCAGTTCAGGAGCTTGGAGACTGCGACCTGCCGGAAGATGACGGTCCTTGCCTGAGAAGATCAGAAGATCACTTGGTACAGCATCATGCGTTCCCCTCCCTGCATCCCCTCCCTCGCTCGCTCTTTCTCTCTCGCTGCTCTGCTCTCTCTCTCTCTCTCTCTATTGTATGTACACATAATTGCATATACTATTAAACAAGATATTATGCATATTATGTATGTATCTAGGTATAAATACACAGTCTATGTACATCTCTTGTATGTACATATATACACATGTGGCTAGTTATGTATGTATACACAGTCTATATGCACATGTGACATGTGTGTATATATATATGTTTAGTTCATTCACATACACAGATGTACACGTGCGGGTATAACATGTTTAAAGTTCGTCTGCCATCCATGTCTATGAAAACCTTGCTGGTAGACTCACTTTGAATTGGCTTGACTGAGCCGGAAGAATCTCGGGCTCGAAAGTCGTAAATACAGCAGTCGTAGTTATAGCAGTAGTAGTAGTAGTTGTAGTAGTAGTAGTAGGAGTAGTAGTAGTAGTAGTAGTAGTAGGTAGTAGTCGTAGTCGTCGTCGTAGCAGTAGTAGAAGCAGTAGTTCACGTACTACTACTACTACTACTACTGCTACCGCGACTGCTCCTGCTCCTGCTCCTGCTGCTCCTGCTCCTGCTGCTCCTGCTCCTGCTGCTGCTGCTGCTACTGCTACTGCTACTGCTACTGCTACGTACTGCTACGTACTGCTACTGCTACTGCTACTACTGCTGCTACTACTACTGCTGCGGCTGCTCTTTGGTCCGACTACGACGACGACTGCTACTACTACTACCACCACCACTACCACTACCACTACCACTACGACTACTACTACTACTACTTTTTCTCCTTACTACTACTACTACTACTGCTACTACTACTACTACTACTACTACTGTACTGCTACTACCAGCAATGCTAGCTACTGCTGGCGACGACCATGTCGGTTTGACTTTCAGCAGATCTTGCTGTAGCTAATGCTTCCTCAAACACCCGCCAAGAGTCCCCTCATGCATGGCTGTTCCTCGAATGCAAGCCTGACTTTTCCTGCTTATGGCTCAATGTCATCTTCCGGTACGTTGTGGTCAAGAGATGCGTGTGAGAGTTGTGTTACAATTCAGGAGGATGCTGCATGGCACGGTACCATTCGTCTGGTCAGTTAAAGCGCTAGTTTTGCGAGGTCAGGCAATGCGGCAAGTGGTTAGGGAGCAACAGGGCCAGTGGTCAAGGAACAACGGACTGCATGTTTCTTGTCATGCAACTTCTACTCCAGAGTTCAATCAAGCAGTTTCCTACGGAGGTATATTTATTTTGGGATTTTTTTTTCGGGGGGGGGGGGGGTTTTTTTTTTNATGTTTTTTTTGTTGTGGTGTTTTTTTTTTTGGGAGGGTGGTTGATTTTTTTTTGGTCTTGGTGTGTGCGCGTTCTTTCGGCTTTCGGTTCCTTGGCTTTTCGGCCAGATTTTGGCTTCTTGTTTTCCTTGGCTTCTTGGTTTTTCGGTTTCTGTGATTCTTGGCCATTCGACTTCTTACAGCTTTGTTGTCTTGTACGGCTTGTTCGCTTGTTGGTTTGCTTGGCTTCTTGGCTTTTCGGCCTCTCGACTTGTTGGCCTCGACTTCTTATAGCTTCGCGTATCATATTATACTATGTTGTATTAAACTATATTAAGTAATATTAAATTATATGAATATATATATAGAGTAAAGTGTATTTTCTTTTAGTATATTGTATTATATTCTACCATATTACATTATATCATATGAAGTAATATCATATTGGATAACATGATCATATATGATGTTATATGATATGATATTGAATATATATATATATATATATATATATATATATTATATCATATTATATCATATGATATGATACTATAGGTACTATATTATATTGTATCATATGTTGTTATATTATATTATACCATAATAAATTTTAATATAACATACTATAGTATATGATAATGTTTCATAATATACCATATCATATTGTACTGTATTAATGTATATTGAGATATAATTTGTCATGTTATATTATCTTAGATCATATTATATATTTATTTATTTGGTATTATGTTATACTATATTCACATGTTTTTGCGCTGAGCCCAACCCCCGCTTTCCTTTCAAGCTGTGCAGGCTTGTTGTCAAGAACATCGCACCATGAACAAGACTAGCATCAAACACAAAACTGTTTTGGAGCTTTTCAAAGCTCATCCTAAAGGCATTCTGTTTGCAAATCGGGGGTGCGTCATTGTTTTGTTTTATATTATGCTATAGTATGTTATATTATACTATATTATATTATGTTCTGTTAAATTAGATCGAGTCAAATCAAAGTATATTGTCTTGTAGTATATTGTATCATGTTATGATATGCAATATTTTATATGATATTATATTATATTTTGTTGTATCATCAAATGTTATAATGTATTATACTATTTTTATGTTATATTATACTATATTTTATGATTTTTTATATTGTATTCTATTACAATAATTTATACTGTATTATATGATTTTGCATTGTTTATATTTTACTGTACGTTTTTATTGTATTGTGCTATACTATTTTGTATTGTGTTGTATTATATCATATAGTATAATATTATAGTATATTGTGTATTATCATACGATGTTATGTTATATTGTATTAGACTATGTTACAGTATATCATGTTATATTTCGTTATTTTTAAACATATTACATTGTATTATATTATATTGTCTCATTTTATATGGTTTTTTATCATATCATATTTTTTATATTCTGTTCTATTCTGTTCTATTTTAAAATACTATGTTTTATGATATAATATTATATATTATACTTTATTATATATCTTATATTAATTTGTATTATTTTTTGATATTGTATCATGTTATAGTACATTTGATGATTTTATACTATATTCTATTATACTTTGTTATATTATAACATATTACGTTATTTAATAAGACATTACATGATTTGATATGAAATGATATCATATTATGTAGAATTTTTGTATGCTGAGCAAGCTCGCTTCGAGTATCATCCTGCCAGCAAAGACAGAACCCACGTGGACCCTCTCAGAACCCGTCACAAAGACGTTGTGTTTGCAAATGGCGGGGGGCCGTGCAGGCTTGCTTTCAGGAACACACCATGAACAAGACTTAAACCAACCACAGAATTGTTGTAGAGCTTTTCAAAACTCATCTTCAAGACATTCTGTTTCCAATTGAGGAGTACGTCCCAGTTTTTTTTAGCTGAGCAAGGTCGCTTCGAGTATCATCCTGCCAGCAAAGACAGAACCCATATGGACCCTTTCAGAACCCGTCACAAAGACGATTATGTTTGCAAATGGGGGGGGTGGTTCGCCCCACCAACCCCCCGGCTTTCTTTTCAAGCCGTGCAGGCTTGTTGTCAAGAACATCGCACCATGAACAAGACTTGCATCAAACACAAGACTGTTTTAGAGCTTTTCAAAGCTCATCCTAACGGCATTCTGTTTGCAAAACGGGGGTGCGTCATTGTATTATACTATCTTATGTTAGAGTATGTTATATTATACTATACTATGGTATTTTAAACTATAACGAATCATATTGAAGTATAGGACAGCCAGAACAGCAACAAGGACATTAACAAGAACAATAACACAACCACAACGACAACGGTGATAATAATAACAGTAATAACAACAACAACAACCACAACAACCACAACAGCCACAACAGCCACAGCAACCACAGCAACAACAACAACAGCAACAACAGCAACAACAAGAATGATAATGATACAGAAGCGGACGCCGTGGACGCTTGTTTGTTCTTTACGGGTCGTGTTCCCAGGAGGTTCTTTCGCTTGTTTATTCTTTACGGGTGTGTTCCGAGGAAGTACTTTCGCTTGTTTGTTCTTTACGGGTGTTTTCCCAGGAGGTTCTTTACGGGTTGTGTTCCCAGGAGGGCCCAAGATTTACAGATTTAAGTTGTTTAAATCTTTAACAATGGTAACAACAACAGCAACAACAAGAACAGCAATACTAATTACTAACATACTAACATTAACAAGAACAATAACGTTAACAAGAACAATAGCAATAACAACAACAGCACCAACGGCAACAACAACAACAGCAACAACAACCAAGGTAGCGTAGGTTTTCCTCACGAAAACGTAGCGAAATGGCGCGAAATCCGTCCAAAATGTGAGGAAAGCAATTTTTCTCAACAAAACCCAAGGTAACGTGCGTTTTCACAACGAAAACCGAAGGGAAATGCCACGAAATCCGTCCAAGGTGTAAGGAAAATTATTAAATAAGGTTTGCCCTAGGAAATACCAAGGCAATTCGCGTTTTCCTAGAAGACCTGGGGGAAATAGCACTCTAGCAAACCCACCCAATCAAAAAACATTACCAAAAAACAAAAATCCCAAAATAATTCCAGACCCGTTTCCTACTTGCTCCGTGGCAATGGCCTCCACTGTCCAGATTGGACACATCGTAAAGGCCGGTTGGAACACGATGGATCGTGCACGACATGATTTAGAACGTTGTGGCTGCACTCAACGCTGCAGGCAATCCGGCAGACACATGTCGTGGCCTGAGCATCTAGCGCGACTGGCGCTGACTCTACAAATGGGTCCTGTTCCCGTTGCTCCAGTGAAGCCAAGGACTGGCTCCCACGACACTGCAACCAAAATTGGGCCTGGACCCTGAGCTGGACTTGAATTTGCTCGCTTGCTTGATGCGGGTCTTCTCAGCGAAGCATGTCCTGACAAATTCTGTGCGGGGACTAAGGTCCCTCGCAACGGCGAATGCTGCGGTTATCTCTGCCTGGAGGCTTTGGCCGACCAGAGCTGCTGCAACAATCGTTTGATGCTGTGTAGTGGCCACTTGCTCGGATGCCCAGTGGTGACAGGTCGACGAGCTCGCAACAGCACCTGGCCTGCAATATAAGACCACCCACTGTCGCACCGGATGTTCGCACTAGGCCATGCAGAGTAAGGTAAGCTACGTGGGACATGATGATGACGAGAACGAGAGAGGTTGGCTATTTGGCAGCCACAATGATTGCCAGGGCTGGCTTCACACGGACGCGGTGGTGCCTCTAACCTTCCCAGATCCGCCAGATGAGGACAGACTGAGGCGAGCGGGACTGAAGATGGCAAGCCTTCTCCGGTACGACTCGCCCGTTGCGAAGGGAGAAGGTGGATGGGCATCGGTGGATGAAGTGAAGATGGCTATGCGCTATCCGGAATTGCTCGAGCATGTAGTTGCCCGAAGCATCAACAAGGACCTTGTCTTGGGCAGTGCTTGATCAGTTCTTTGATGCTGGTAGCAGGTGCCGTCCAGTTGACAGCAGCTACCCGCCAGCCTTGACTTTTTTGAAATTGTTGAAGAATGTTGAAGACGACTCATAGCTGGAATCTAGGACGGCATCGCGCGCTTCGAGCTCAACGAGACCCGTGACAAAGCTGCATGGTCCCAGATGTTCTTGAGCTCATATTAGGCAAATTGAGACCGTTGCAAGTAGTAGTTGACACGTCTTGCGGTAGTCACAGTATTTAATCGTTTAACTTGTCCAGGCCAGCTCATCCGCGCAACGCCCGGTTCGGCAAGGACCTTGCCGAACACGGCCGTTGCCAATGTGGCAACGTACTTGCGGGACTGCCGCACGCTCGAGCGGTTTGCCTGCACAAGCACAGTCGCAAAAAGGCAGACGCCCAGGCCTCAGAGCATGGGCAGATGATTGTCAGGCACTTTTGCCTGGACACATGTCGCAATAACACATGGAGTATGACTGAGGATTCCTATTCTCACATGCTCCGGCTGCGGAAAAGCGAGACGAACGTACGCTCTCACCTGCGGGCACAAACTTTGTGAAAGCTGCGCGCTGTCTTCTTGCCCATTCTGCTTAAAGAAGCACTACGGTGACGAGTGTTCGGAAATACAAAGCAATTCGGACCCGCGATCGTCCCAGCCCGGAAGAAGCAGTTCAAGCGAGTTCCATTGGAGAAGCGAGTTTATAGTTTGGCACATTCGGCCAAGAGAAACTCGAAAGCATCCTTTCGATGATCCTAGCATTGACCGCGTGGAGAATATCTTTGCTGCGGACATTCCAGCGGCATCTACTACGTCGGCACATATCCTGCGCTTCTGGAAGATCGAGCAGTCCCGAAATGAATTCACCGCACAGGTGTATTTCCTGCAGGGAAACGTCTCATTCGATCCAATACGGGAAGAATATGTTGTGCCTTGGCCCGTCTTGGTAATCCTTCTCGGTTTGGGTGTTGCGCCGACCTACTGCATTCGCAATTCGTTCCCTGAAATTCTGCAGTGGGCAGCTAAGAAAGCTGCGGCGATAATGTTCTCGGCTCCTTCGCCGCCGCACCGCTCCGTCTCCGATGCTCTCAGGTTCGTTTGCAATCGAGGCCCGGACAATGTAGGCGTGATGGTGTATGCACATTAGAGAACACATGTGTGCTTCCGCGTTGCTTTGCTTTGAAGAGGACACCAGGGTCTGTTTCATCGACCCAGCGGCGGCTCATGAAGGGAGCAGTTTTACTTTGAAAGGGGGCCAAAGGTCTTCAACAATGAGATGTGGAGTCCCTTGCGGCTTACGTGAAACACCTTACAAGTGAAGTCTTTGGTTTAAGTCAGGCTTAAGTCAAATTGGGAGCATGTTGGAGCACACTGTCGTAATCGGAAAGGAGTGCTTGCTGCAGGCCGTGTGCCCTTAAAGCTTGACTGCTGTTCCACATTGATGCATTAATGCGGCGTGTCCGCAAGAGCTGACGAGCGAGCCATTCGAGATGGCATCGCAGCTGCTCGCAAAAAAGTCTGTCGTTTAGCCTGCCCTCAGTCGTCTTGGGACGAGCTAGCAGCAAGAGCTGCACCTCTCAGGCGAACTGATGAAGAGAAAGGATGCTGGCCGCAGTGGCACCCTCGCGCATTCAGGGCTGTCAGTCTTGAATGCATTGAGCTGGCTTACCCTGTAAGGCCGGATGCCACAGGCAGGGCAAATGTCACAACAGCAAAGTTTCGAGAGGGCCTTGAACTCTGTCTCAGGCGACCCTTTTGTGCATGTCGAGTCTGAGCATTCTTGACTTGGGTCGGCCCATCTGCTGTCAGATGCCATCAACCATGGCACTGCTCCTCTTCCGGAATGCCGACCGTTTGCACACGGGAGAGGCCATGGCATGGCCATGGCAGTATGGCAGATGTCGCACCGGCGACGAAGTGCCTTCGACTCTTGACTGCCCTGGGCCAGACCCTTTTCGTGAAGCGCTGGCCTCCGGCAGGCGGCCTGAAGGAGCGGAAGAGAGGGGGAGTGACCGAACTGTGTTTTGGCTGTGCCTGGACATGCCACGGAAAGGAGCTTCTACAGCTGGCCGGCGAGGCACAGAGAGCCAGACTGTGCTCCGCCATTCTCGGGGGCAAGTTCATTTTGGCTTGTCAACGTTGTGGCACACTGTTTGTTCGAATTCGCTTGCTGCCTTGTGCGAGGCCACGAAGCCTGTCAGGGCCTCCTGATGCTTCCGTGTGATCACTCAGCGACAGCACGTGACTGATGGAGCTGCTCGAGGTTGTTGCTCCAGCACGAGCGCTGTATGACGTCACGCTGAAGCCGGTGATGTCGCTGGATGAAGCGCTGCCGGCCGATTCAAATCTTGGAGTTTGCTTGCGAAGTCCCCACGCTGGAGTCAGGTGCAGCCAGGTGGCACCTACTTGGTGAAGGGTTTGGAGGCCGTGGCCCGGGCCATCGACACCCGGCCGGGCTGAAGATCCGTGCTTTGCAGGCTTTCGATCCGCCAAAGCTCCTCTTCAACCACCAACCAGCTCAGGTTCGGCTTGTGGCTGGGACACACATAACTTCTTGCCCCCCAAAGTCTGTCTTAGGGGCCGTCGCTGCGGACCTTGGCACGCGCCCGGCCCTCAGTGCCTCAGTAGCAACCTTTTCCGGCAGCAGGACTTCAACAGAAGGTCCGTGCTTCGTTCATAGCTGGAGCAGCAGTTTCTGGTCTAACCGGATTGAATGAGTACCATTTTTATCGACATCCACCCAATGTTTCCTGTGTATGTTCTTGCAAGGCCAGGCAAGCAGTGGCCGGAGACCGGGACATGGTCGAAATATTCTCGCAGGCTGACACCGGACGCTTAGCTGTGGCAGACCCGTCAGTTGCTTGCTGTGTTCAACGCAGGTGCCATCGCTCGCCTCACAGAAGACCCGTGCCATGCACTTGGCAGTGCTGGCACAACCGAGCTGTGCCAGAACTACCTTTCAGCTGCTCTGGCTGTCCCTGAGGCTTCCCTTGACAGGGAGCCCTTGCCCACTGTGCAATCGCCGCCCTGGCTGCTGCAGCCTCGGTCTCCGGCGCAGCAGACCGAGCCCCGCTGAAGTGAAACACTGCGGGAAGGTCGCAGGAAGGCATGCCAGAAGTAGAGCCACGGAAAGGGCAATGGCAGGCGGGACTTGTGGTCTTTGGTCTTCTCTTGCCCTTGCTCCTGACGTCTTCTGGTTTCTCGCGGCTTTTGCAGGTAGACGACTTCCTCCAGCACAAGTTGAGCTGGAGCTGCCAAGGTACGGGCCGTACAATGTAGAAGCTCGTTCGTTCCTTTGTCATCGTGGCTACATCCAAGTCGGCCAGGCCCTCTGCACCGACACTACCTGTGGGACCAATGGACGCCGGTTCACGCCTTAACATGAACAAGTTGTGCGTGCTTTACTTGACTGATCTGATGGGATGATGCCAAGACGGCCAGCAGTGGTACTGGATCAGGAAAGTAGCTGAAACAGTTTCTATGGCCACCGGGGTTTTGAAACGCTGCCTTCATTGCCTGCATAGGTGCTGCAGTCATCGTACAACCGTCACCAAAAGCGGATCGACCGCTTTGCGGCCACATCATCCAGCTGACCGGCCCAGCATGCGTTTATGGCCGCTGCTACTCTGCGCGAGCGTTTCACTCATCGGTGCTAAATGGCACCTGTTTCGGCTTATCGACGAAATCTCAAAAGCTGTCCGCGCGGCTATATGCAATGGTGATGCCTCTCTGAGACCTTATGAAGCTGCTGTTCACATTACATAATCTTAGTTGAGGGTTGTGGCGAGTTGCACCATGCATGGTTCCCGAGGCAGCATGTTTGCCGGTGCCGGTGCCATTTGTTTCTCACATGGAAGGGGACGTGAGAAGTCCCACTGGCTCTGCCAGTAGGAGCATGGTGCCTGGCTTGAAGAAGATTCAAGTCCTGCACGCTGTAAATTCTTGGGTCCTGCGCTCACCGCGGATACTGTGCTGCACTCGAAGTCGCAGGCTCCGATGGCTGAGCAGCTGGAGACCGGTTCTCGGAGCGTACCGGCAGAAGGGGCTGTTTCATGAACTGCCGAGACCAAGGACATGGCAAGACACCGAGGGAAAGGATCGCCAGAGGGCCGAGCCCTCAGTCAACCAGGGAGCATGCCCGACACCGACTTGTGCCCTGTGCTACCTGAGGCCCTCCTGGGCCAAATTCTTCTGCCGAGCAGGCTTTGCAAGATGCAACCCGGGGTGACAGCTTGTTTGCTAGCATGGTGGTCTCTCAGGTACAATAAGGTGAGCACGATGGGGCCTGGGCAAGCCCTGATGATGGGCGTCGCCACAAAGCCCCTGAATACCGTCATGTATGGTCGCGCGCCCTGTGGCCAGAACAGTAACAGGCATCCCAGCCCAGACTATTTCCTCCACATCGCGCAGAGACTGAGGTCCCGACTGTCCAGAGGACTCTCGCCACCGGGTGCTGGTCACGAAGACTGCGCCTCCCATCCTGCTGCTGGAGCGATGCCTCGATCAGCAGACTTCGCCGTAATTCCTTTCCATTTGGCTTCAGGAGCTCAATGCTGTTGCCACCTTCAACATGCCGTGCCTGCCTGTTGCCTGAAATCAAGCGAAGCTTAGCGCATCTTGGGCCATCTAGATGCTGGTGAACTCCTCCTTGGCCGGATCAGACGCCCTTGGGCCCTTGATTTAACGAAGCCGCAGCTCGAGCCCTGCCCGTTCAAGCTCGCTTGAGTTTTTGCCAGGATGGACCCGGACACCTCTCAAGACATCGTCTTTGGCATGGATGCCGTGCGACACCGAGCATGGTGCTTCGCAGCAGTGTGTGCGCAGCTTGTTGTCGGAAAATGCAGATCACGAGGTCAATCAGCTGATGAAGAATCCAAAGCTGCACCCTCGGCAAGCACATGCAGGCGCTCCCGATGCTTTGTGTGACGACTGGCGCTGCAGGGCTCTGAATGGTCGGCCTCTCGCCTACGTCATCCAGGGCTCTGGTCCGCACTTCTGTCCAGGCCGCACACTGGAATTAATCTGAAGTGAATCTGGTGATGTCGTGCGGTCAAGAGTCGCAGCTGCCGCGGCTGCATTGTGCTCAGGCGGCAATCCCAATCCGAAGCTCTACCCGGGGCACATTCCGTTGACAGTCAACCAGCCGCCTGGTCGAAAGAGTGTCTTAAGCCACCAGGGCGCGAAGTCATGACCGAATTGCTGGAAGCCATCTGGTTCCGTGCCGGCGGGAGCGTCAAGGCTGCTTGCCGAGGGTGTCCAGATTCCAGGCTCGGATGTAGACAAAGCGAGGGCCCAATGATGCGTGGAACAACCGATGTTGGGTTTTGACAAGTAAAGTACACCTCTCCGACAGTCTACATGCTTCGGTTGCCCTGCGCCAATTATGACACCCGGCTGATAGACCTCATTCTGGATTATCGCTCGCGTTGTGGCCGTTGTCGTTCCGTGCTAATTATGCACGCCGGTATACGCCGGTATGCTGTACGGTGTACGGCGACATCAATATCGACTAGCGGAGTCGGCGAGCACTAGCAAGTGTGCACACCGCAGGGACTTGCTAGAAACACATTCAACTCAGGTATGCGGGTTATTTGCCTTTCATCAGATGCCGAGAGTGTCGGACTCAGATAATGACGGGCTTCCTCCACGGCGGCAAGCGCACCTGACCCTTGAGGATGGCCCTTCCAGGCATCTGTGCATTGCACGGCCGATTCCCTACTGAAGCGAGCGAAGCGCATCAGGAGTCGGTGAGACATGATCCCAGCCCTCGTCGCACGGTACGTACCTGAACACCTCTGTGTTACTGGGCCAAGGTTCACTAGTTGGCGGTGGTGTGGCCTACTCTCTCAACAACCCGGTCCGCTTCGCAGATAGCAAGGCTCCACCCTGTCTCCGTTTCGTCTCAGATTTGCCAGATCAGTGCGTGTCGTCGCGAGAGGCTTCGGCATGCTTTGGAAATCTGAGCCGGGCTCTCAGGGGAGACTTCTTCAGTCCAGACCTGTAGCGGATCTCGGCGGCTCTCGCAGGTCGTGGAGCTGTGCCTGGTATGGTGCTCTCGTCCAACATCCCGCAGGCGCAGCACGGCCACATCGAGCCATGTGCCAGTGTTTCGCTTCGAACTCTTGGAAGGCACTGGGGCTTCATGGGGCCTTGGACATCTACCTGACGGACAACACCTACAGCACATATGCTTGCGTCAAAGCTGGATATCTCCATGGTGTCCAGGCTGGAGCATCAAAGAACATACCATGCCTTCCAGATCTCTCCAGTTGTGTCGAGCCCCGCTATTTTTACCTCTTGTCGGGCTAGCCACGTCTGTACTACACGTCTTGTACCTGGAGCAACACGACGCAGGGCAGCATTGCTGGTGTTAAGCAGGAGGCGCTCAAGCAGGCACGGCTATCGCAAGTCATCTTACAGCCAAGAGGCAAAAGGGTCTGTTCGATCCGTCGAGGCCAGACGCCTTGGGCAAGCACCCTTCGGCCAGCGCATCGTAGGCTCCTGCCCGGTTCATGCTCACAAGTGCCATCGCTGCACGCATGCACTGCCTTTTGTCCTGGGGGCATTCGGCACATCGCAGTCATTGCGATGAGTGCAAACCCTACAAGAATTGAATTGACGAGTTTTGAAGACTGGTTTTCGAAGACAAACTGAATGTATTTATCTCGACCGGCAGCAGCGGATGACAATACCTGTAATGCAGCAACTCGCTTGTGAATGGCACGGGCAGATGTCAATGCCATTGGCACCTGTCACTGTCAGGCATCAAGCCTGAGCTGGACGTGGAACGCTTCGGCTTGGAGGCAATTACATCACTGCAGATCGATGTTTGCTTTCGCAGTGTGGCTTCGAGCGGGATTGCCCCGAGAGCTGCGGCTCGCTTTTGCTTGCAGGCGTGGGCCATCGACTTGGGAGCACGGACGGAAGGAGTCTTCCGGCACACCTCCCAGAACGGAGGCCTTAGGAGCTCTGTCTGACACATTCGAACCGGCTGTATAGGTTTAGTGGGTGTCCGAGGAACGTTGGTGCAAAGAGCCCCAAAGAGATGGAAGCTGAAGCGAAAGCCCAGGACGAGCAGACTTGCGAGACTTGAGCCTACAGTCCTGCCGACCATATCACCGGCTTGCACAAGGGCGTAGTCGGCACGATTGCGGTGTTAGAGAGACCGTGCAGCTGATCGGCGGTTGACACATCGTGTTCCTGTGGCATCCAGGAGCGGGAAGCCAAGTTGGCGGCCGAGGGTGGCAAAAAGCAGGAGGACAGCTCTGGAGTAATTTCGAAACATAGCCATCTGGAGCCCGAGCGATTGGACATGTCTGTGCAGGTATCGCCAGGTATCACACAGTCAACAAACAAAAGGAACATATCATATCAGACACGGCATCATGAACTGCAAAAAACAGAAAGGACAGCAACAGACATCTTTCTGACTGGATCATGGGCTCCAGCTTGCGGCACCGTCATGCCTGGATGCAGATGAACGGGTATGCACAAGACCTGCGTAAGACAGGGTGCACCTTTGTGGATAGCTTGCAAAGGAAGGAGTGCTCAGAGATTTGGGTCCTGGTGTTCGGGTGCAGGTTCACCATGGTACACCCAGGGCTCGTCACTGAGGGAGATTTAGGCTCAGATACTGCGATCACGGTGTCGCCCGAAGGACATTGATGCTAGTCATAGCCATGAGCATCAGCAAGCTACATCACCATCATCAGTATCACCATCATCATCATCATCATCAGCATCATCCTTGTCGTCCAGATCTTTGGCTCCAACATCGCCGTCACACTAGCAGCAGTAGTACTGAGTACTGAGAGCACGAGGAACCATTCGTCCTCCTCCTCCTACTCTCCTTCTCGTCTTCTTCTCTCAGTAGTGACAGTCGTGGCGAGGGTTCAAGAAAAACCTGACTGTGCTGTGTATTTCGTATTGCAGAAAAACCAAAGAACTGTGCACAAGCAGCTGTCACAATGAACCCAGCAGGATTGGAACGAGTGGCGCAGGAGGCCGTTGCAGCTTTCTGACTTCGGTTGCCCTCACTGACCAAGTCGTGCAAAACTTCCTGCCAAAGCGTTTCAGTCTGTGGTGCTTAGTTGCAGAGACGGCCAAGCTTTCGACACCATTCAGACTTTCGCTGCAAGGAGCGCCCATTGAAGATTCGTACAGGCTCTGCAAACCCAGCCGCACTCCAACAGACAAAGCAACCCCCTACAACGTGAGGTTCGGGGCACTCGTACCAAATGTTTCGCACCTTTGTCCCTCCAGCCAATGTGACCTGCCCTGCCCGAAGAGAAGACTGGACTGTGCAAGAGCGTGAGGCAGATCCAGCCAAAGAAGCGCCCAAAGCGACGCGCACGCCGTCCTGCTGCCCCAGCAGGCGCAGAGTTAGTCTGAGAAGCATGCCATGAGTTGTGCTAACATCTCCTAACCTGGTGAATGCCAGGCTGAGTGGACGCTGAGACGTCTCTTCACCTCGGTGCATGAAAGCATACTTGCCCTCAAACTCAAAATACAAAACCGTGTGGAATCTCCAAAATGCCTGAAGTCTATGCCTCTTCCGCAAAGGGCCTGTTGTCTCTGCGGTTCCATGTTTGCTCGCGCAGGAGGAAAATCCGCTCTAGCCCAGTCTAAACCCATAAGAGCGGAGAGTGCGCGAACCTTGTCGTGGGCATCGACGTCAAAGCATGACAAAGGGTGGAATTGGAGTTTCTGCTGAAGCAACGGAGACCCGCTCTGCATAAGCTTTCACTGCTTTGAAGACAGCTCCCAGCCACAGGTGCAGATAGCGATTTGTGAAATTAGTCGTGTCACCGACAGCAACTCCATGCGATGAAGAGAAGGTAGTCAAATGACTGTCCATACGGTACTGGCTGTCGCTAGCAAGCACTCGCAGAAGTTTGACAGACAACATGCGTGAGAGCTTGCATGTGACACCGAATCGGCCGAGCTATGGACGAGGAGGCGCAGATAGGTGTCAGGGGGTGTCCAGATGCGACTTGCTGCGCTTACTCCGTTTCTATGCTGGGGCTACCTGCCAGAGCCTAGTATATCCAAGCCAGTCCTCTGCAACCGCAAGGTTGAGCAGCCTGCGCCACGCTTCAAGTGCGACTTCGAGGCCGACAGCGATTTCCGCAAGCTCTGTCCACAGCAGTTAGAGAAGTTTGTTAAATGACAATGGAATCAGAAATTGACCTTTTTTGCAACCGGCCGCTTCAATTACCGATTTTCTTCGGGTGCTCACGCACAGACAGTATGGTCAGAGATTTATCGCGTTGCCGTCACTGACCAAGACAGACTGAATCTGAAGCCATGCGCCTGAACCCCTCAATTCCAGCTCAGCTCCCAAATCGTGAAGTCCACATTACCAGTCCTGAACAGACAGTTTCTCACAGCTTCACGCACTTAATGCCCACGAGCTGCATGCTGCACTGATGGCAGGAGCTGCCGGATGGCAATTTCATCTGGCATGCCTCGCTTGTGCTACTGCACTACCTCCAGGCAGGCTATGTGTCAGATCTGTGCAATGTGCGGGCATCCGGGCTCTGTCGCCATTGACCCATGCATTCAGGCGCCTGAGAGGGCGAAGCAACTGCGTGGCAAGCCGCTCTCCCAAGGGACGAGAGGCGTTTATGCGAGCGAGGGATCGCGAGGCAGTCTGCAAGCTGCTGCAAGCTGAAAGAAGGGTGAATGGAGCAGAAGTGCAGAGCTCAGAAGGTGCATCAGCCGCCCAGGCGAGTTCTGGAACTTGGAAGTGGCCTCGGGCACCTGGGGCATGGACTGGCCAGGCGCGTGAGTTTTTGGAGCTGCGGTGGTGCTAGAGAGTTGTGGGCTTCTTTAAGCAGTGCCCACGTGAACTCCAGATTCCTGTTGCCGGGGACACTGCAAAAAGGCTAATTACCGCAGCCATTCCCAGCCGGTGCCAAGATCCCTCTGATCCCAAACATGGCCAAGCCATCCCCTCCAAGGCCTCGCTCTTAGACTTAGGAAAAGCAGGAAGCGTGGCCAGATCTTCTTCGTGCTGCGCTAACCGGCTTCTCAAGCCTGCACCAGTAGGGTACGCTACCAGTGCTGACGTGTCGTCTAAGTCCGGAGACGGTGCTGCGCGAGCACAAAGACGATTCCGAGGCACAGTGCCATGCAGGATGAGCGTGCCTGCCTGCAAAGTATTATGTGACCGCATGTGCAGGAACGTTCAAAGATGGACGTGCCAGAGGTGATGCAGTCTGTCCTTACCGCATGGGGCTTTGATGGAGCGGACTTCATGCTGGATGCATTTCACTTTGTTATCAGATTTTCATCCACCGAGGCACCCTCACCCGCTCGATGCCGCAAGCTTGAACCGTCTCTGCAGGCCTGACCATGGAGACAGGTCAAGGCAATGGAACTTTCATGTCAGCTTCGTTTCCCTTGCAAGGCTTGGGCTGCCTCCAACCGGGCTGCAGCACAGCTCCCGAATGTGGCCGCATCCGAGGCCATCTCTTGGTTCCGGTGGCCGTGGTGCACGGCAGATGCTGCGAAGCGAATTTGTAGCTTCTTGTTTTCTCGTATAGGATGGGCCACAGGAGGGATTGCACAACACGATTATCATTCCAAAACGGGTTTGCGCCACCGGATAGAATTCCCGGAAAATACCGCTGACACGTCGGCTGTCGGCGGCGAACAAGGCGCACGTGACAACGACTGTCGCCATGACGGCAGCTGTTCATTAACACTGTCATCACTCAGCCAGTTCGCGCCATTATCAGCATAGTCGATGCTTCACCTGGCTTCCATTGCCACCGAAAGCCCTGGACCCAAAACCCTGAGAAGCCTGACGGAAGGCGATGTGTTCAGAGTTGATGAGTCTTCAGTCTTCCTTGTGAGGTTGTTTTCATTTAATTTTAACGCTACACCGCCCGCCTCGGCTTGCCTCGGCGGATTGGTCTGAGACGTTTGCTGGCTAAACACCGTTGAACCCTAAAGCAAGACACACAGACCCAGAAGAATACTCTGACAAAAGCAGCAATAACTCCTGGAAAACAGGTGAATGAACCTAAGCGTGGAAGCCTCAGCCTAAGACAAAAACCGCAATTCGGGAGCTGGCTAGCGCCTTGCGATTCAAGCACCCGCGACTCGATTCAATGGTGTGGAGTTTGAGATGCTGGAGTGTCGGGATTTTGGTGATATCACCAGGCAAGGATAGCCAAGCCATCAGGTTTTAGGGTTTGGGGCTTTTGGTTTTTACGGCTCCAGGGTTTAGGGATTTCGGGCGGTGTATCAACAGGCGAGGAGAGCCGAGTCCGGTTGTAAAGTTCAAAGGCCTTAGGGTTCTGGGTTGTCCGGTGCTGCTTTTGGGGTTTGCGGTTTTAAGTTCTAGGGTTTATTATTATTAGCTTGAGGGTTTGGGGCCGTCTCAATATTTAGGGAAGTTTAGGGTTTGGGGGTATCAATAGCCCAAAAGAGCCGAGTCTTTAGGGTTTCCGGGTTTAGGGTTTAGGGCTTTCGAGATTGTAGTGGCAGGGTTGTTCAGGGTGGTCTTGCGCTTTCGAAACCGCGCGGCTGATGCAGGAATCCATGGTGCTCGGATCTTGCGCTTTCGTGCCCGAATCCCGTTCGCTAGTGTGCGAAACCGCCTCCGCGGTGCAGGAATCCGCGGTGAACGGAGCCAGCTAAAGAGCCCAAAATCCCAAACCACAAGACTTTCAGAAATGCCACACTTTTCATATATCCTTCTACTACTTACTTCGGATGTGTCAAAACGGAGCTGCACGCGGACGTGGGTTGCAGACACATCCAAATGTTCTGAATATTAATGCTGACTATACTTCTACCAGTTTACTATTCCTCCCCATGTTGTTGATGGAATGCGACAGGAGCGCGGCCGCGCCGATCTCAGCGCTTGTCAGAGGTCAAAGGAGAGCCACGCAAGAGGCGAAGTGTCATTGCATCGAAGGTGAGCGCTACTCGCGCCATGATTGGATGGGATCACTGCGGCAGGAGACGCAGGGCTCGTCAAGTACCCAGCTACCGTCAAGCGCCAGCCGGAGAGCATGCCGTCTCCCAGCAAACCAGGCAGACATGGGGCAAGCAGTTTCACCCAACGGCAGGGGCCTTGGAGTGCATGCTCAATGTATTTCTCGCAGCTGTCCAATGTTGAGGCTGTTCTGCAAGGGTTGTGGCTTTTGGAGGGTGTCTGGCATCTATTTGTTTATGGGGCTTGAACTGGGTTTCTTGCGGAATTATTTGGTTGCTGCATGCTTGCGAATCCCACGGCGGGTTCTCTGACCTTCTCTTTCGTGGTGAGTAACCTGGTTCAGCGGATGTTCGTGGGTGGGGCAGCTCCAGAAATCTCTGGAAGGGATCAACTTGCAGTTTACGTTTAAGTGTCAGGCCTGCGGATGCCCCCCAAAGCCTTAGAGCACATTGGGGCCGGTTGTGTTGACATCTGAGCTAGTATCGTCTCCTTCGATCCGGTTTCTTGATGTTTTCTCCAGCTCGTGACGATATACAATCTCTGAACGCAGAATTATTTAGTCTCGAGCCAGCGAGTCTCGAACTAGCCAGCCACGCTGCGCTGCTGCTTGAAGCTTCTCAGCTGGCAATACGCAGCTCTGCTGAATTGAAACCTCCAAGTGTCAGCATCGTCTCTTGATTCGAGGTTATCGACATGTCCTTCTTCACTCAGCTGTCGGAGGCACTGACCCTGTGCAGCCGGCCACAGGTACGCCCGGTTCGCACGGCGGCAGACCCTCCGATGGAGCCCAAGGAATCCTTGCGCCTTCTGAAGGCGCGTCGCGACTCCGAGTTTCAAAAGTGTCCGGAGAGTTCCGAGATCTCGTGAGTGTGCGAGGATGGGAATCGCCGCTTCGTGGAGGGACGGACATTGGCCAGCCGCGCAAGTCCTGCCATGCTCCAAGAGCTGGTAGAGCTGGGCCAGGCTCCGCATACAGCGACACTTGGACAGAATGCAGTAGGTTTTGGCGTACGATAGATCTTTATTCTGTGATTCGCTACCTTAGTTTTAGGCCACGTTTCGGAATGCGATACTGTGCTAGCCACAGCTCGTTCCTGCGAGTTTATTACCTCGGGTTAGGTTTCGGAGATTAGCTGGCATCACCTCTAGATGACATCATCGTGGCAAGCCCCTATCCCAGACATCACCCCTGGACGATGTCACCCCTAGCTGGCGTCATCGCAGCAAGCCCTACTGTAGGCAATATCACTTCGACGTGTCATCACAGCAGGATCATCGGCTGTGCCGACTCGCGGGTTCCCCTGGAGACCATCTTTGACACGATGCCAGGCACGGTCTGCCTGAGAGATCCCGACAGATGCTCCGGGCCGGGAGCTAGGCGCTGGTAGTCCTAGCAGTAGTTCTTCCAGGCGACATCTTCGTGCTGCGCAATGCGGGCAACACGTGTACGCATGCCGAGGGCAGCATCGTCGGCAGCTTGGAGTTCTGCACCGGCAACTTGGGCACCCGACTGGTGCTGGTGCTGGGCCACACAAAGTGTGGAGCCGTCTATGGGGCAACGAAGACATTTCTGGATGCCCAGGCCCAGCCCAAGAAGGCTGGCTCTGCTGGCTCTGCACTCCAAGGGCTTCTGCAAGACCTTGGTGCAGTAGCCCATCAGGCCCAAGAAGAAATGGGTGCTGATGCCGAGGAAGATGCTATCGCAGCCCATGCTGTAAGGGTGAATGTGTTCCACACCGTGAACTTTCTGCTGAAGTTCAGTGACTCGATCCGTGAGGGCGTGCGCAGCGGCCAGATCCAGATCGAAGCCGGCATCTATCATCTGGAGACAGGCAGCGTGGAATTCTTGGGTGAGAGCCCACAGCAGGCCGAGCTGCTCGAGTCCACGCTGCCTGTCCCACCTTCCATGGCGGGCCAGGAGGCGGACCGTGGCATGCACGGTGTGCGCACTGGTGCCGATGGCATCATCAAGTCCAGTGCAGCACTGAAGCTGCTCAAGGAAGGCAATGAGCGCTTTGCCGCTGGCGCACCTGTAGCAAGCGTCACCTCCTCTAGCATGCGTCGGGCACTGGCGAAATGCGGCCAAGCACCTCACAGTGCCATCGTGGGCTCTGCCGATTCGCGGGTTCCCATCGACACCCTTTTCGATGCAATGCCTGGAGATCTTTTCGTGCTCCGCAATGCGGGCAACACTTGTACACATGCCGAGGGCAGCATCGTCGGCAGCTTGGAGTTCTGCACCGGCAAGTTGGGAACTCAATTGATTCTGGTGCTAGGACACACGCATTGCGGTGCCGTGGCTGGGGCTACTAGGACCTACCGCTCCGGCGCCACGGAACGGGCACCAGGCAGTGCTTTGGAGGGCTTGTTGCACGGCCTTGCAGGTGTCGCGAAGCGGGCGAGCGAGGACTTAGGTCCAAGCGCTCAGGAGGCCAATGTTGTGGCCCACGCCGTGAAAGTGAATGTCTTCAACTCCATGAACTTCCTCATAAAGTTCTCCGAGCCAATACGCGAGCTCGTGCGCAAGGGCGATCTGGATATCCAAGGTGGCATCTATCATTTGGAGACAGGCCGGGTGGAGTTCCTCGGCCGCTCTCCTCAGCAGAAAGAGTTGCTGTCCTCCAAGTGGTGCGTGCCACCTTCAATCACCAGCGGCGCCGTGCGCACCTCCAAAAGTGCCATTGTGCCGCCACAAGATGCCCTGGCCATGCTTCGGGATGGCAACGAGCGCTTTGCGGTAGGTGCCCCGGTCGCAGGCAAACTGCACAAGAGCATGCGCGAGGCTCTGGCCAGTGTTGGGCAGGCACCCCACACTGCGGTGGTCAGCTCTTCTGATTCGCGTGTGCCACTGGAGACCATCTTCGATGCTCTTCCTGGAGACCTCTTCGTGCTGCGCAATGCGGGCAACACCTGCACGCATGCGGAGGGGAGTGTACTCGGCAGCCTGGAGTTCTGCACTGGTCCGCTGAACACTTGCTTAATCTTCGTGCTTGGCCACACGAACTGCGGCGCAATCAAGGGTGCCACGAGGGCCTTCCTCCAATCGCAAAAGGCCAATGCAGCGAAGGACTGAGGACTTGGCTTTTGACGGGAGACCGGAGCTGACATGTAGTCGATTGTTGCTGACGCGAAGGACGGCCATGCCTTGGACGCTATGCTGAGGGCTCTCGGCTCCGTGGTTGAGTCTGCAGCCATGGAACTGGGAAAGGAGGCTGGAGTGCCTGGAACGAGGTGCCGCATGCTGCATCGGTCGGGTTTTGTCTCAAGTTGACGCAGGCCACAGAAGATGAGATCGCTCAGCATGCAGTGAAGCTGAACGTCTTCACTACCATGAACTTCATGCTGCAGCAAGCTGGCTAGAATGTTTCTTCCGACCGTGGCATCCGAAGCTAGCAACCCCGCCGCTCAGGCACAGTGAGCCGATTCGTCAAAAGGCGGGCTATGGCGGGTCGTATTGATCACGGTCATGTCGCATATCGGGCATGAGCTCGCCAGGTAAAGAGTGGCGATTTGGAAGTTCATGGCGGCATCTACGACTTGGCAAGTGGCCGTGTGCAGTTGCTCGGTCTGCTGTGGGCAATCTTTCTATCCGCTATCCGCTTGCGGCTGAGGTTTTTGGGCCAAAGCCCTTCGCAGATGAAGCTGCTGAAGCTTCCGCCTCCGCTCACTCCCGGCGCCCCCGGCATCTCTCCCAAGGACCGGCTCTTGGGGGCCTGAATTCGAGCACCGAGCTCCCACCCGTGGAGCTGGAGCACAGTGCTTTTATCCATGTGAACATTTCGTGAACATTTCGGAAATCTTTAACCAAAACATCCACTCACCTTATGCTGAGTGGCACAGCTCGGAGAGCTGTCGCGACGCCCAATGATCAGCGCTGCACAATGCTGCACGCCTGCGTCGCGCTTCCAGAAAGCGAACTTTGCGCAGTTTGCTGGCAAAGTCGACAACATTTTTCAACTAAAGGAGGGAGCGGTTAGAAGGCCGGGGAAGAGAATACGTTTGTTTGCACGGGTGTAGCTTGAGCGCCATACTCGAAACAGTTGTCCTCTGGCATTTGGGACAGTGTATGTCTTTCCAGGGGTTTGGCCGTGGGCCTTGGAAGCCAGTTCAATTATAGGAACTAGGGAGGCTTCCCAGGCGTGGACGGTTTCGGGGTTCCCTGGAAGCCGGGCTTTCTAGTGGTCCAACAACAGCACAGGGCGTCTTTGTAATTTGATAGTTGTAAGATTCAGATATTATTTCTGTTTATTGAGGTCCGATTCATGAACGAGTGGGTTCAATTAGAGGGTTCTGTCCATGATCGCTTTCTGCTTGCAATTCTGCAATTCGGAGAAAATTTTCCTTAATTGTCCAAGTTCCACAAAGATGTGCATGATGTGCGGAGTCTTTTGGGACCATCCGCTGATGCCAGAAGAGGATTCTGGCCGCAGAACGGCTGGAGCGCCTGCAGCCGATGGGATGTCAAAGAAGTGGGCTGAGATAGACAAACCAAACTTGCCCATCGCCTGACCACATGGAACGATGTGCTAGGTGAAATATGGTGATATGTAAGAAGCATGCCTTTCAATCACAAGGTGCCTCGAGGACCACACCTCCGAACTGAAGATCGTTCCAGGCGTTTGCTCCCAGCCACCCCTTCAGCTTCGCCTTTTCAGTTGGAGTCTTTGTCGATCCAGCCCGCTATATTGTATGCGATGCCGCACCGCTCTAACTACTGTACTCGTTCCAATCAGCGTGGCCATGTGGGCAGGTCCCGCTCCCGCAGCTGTTCGTCCTCGCGAGAGTGGACGCCGCAGAACACTCCTACCAGGCTCGACCAACTTTGACAGAAGAACGGCTTTGCAATGCGCGGGACAGGCACTCGCTCTCACGTTCCATGACTCCCGGACGTGGAATGCCAGTCAAAGAGCAGGCGCCACATCGCCGCGTGCACCCGAGCTCTCCAAAAGTGCTCAGCGGACTTTGCCAGGAAGCTGTGGATCAGTACTTGAACCGCATGGCGTCGGCACCCCGTGATGCGCGACAGAGATCAGAATCATCTCGGTGCTGTGCCTGTTTGAGGTTGGCTCGCCTGGATTCGCCGCTGCGAAAGATCGCCTTTGGATCGGGCACGCCGCGTGTGGCCAGAGCCTAGTCTTGGGGTGCGGTGAGCTTGTTGCCAGCGCTGAAGTCAGCAGTTGAATGCCGCTTGAAATCCTAGATGTTGAAGCAGACGTGCCCTTGCAGATGTCTCGATCTCTGTGGTTGAAAGGCCGCTTCTCCTGCGAGATCCGCTTCTGGCAGTTCCCATACTGGCTCGGACTACAGCCGTGACTCCAGGCGAATCAGCGACCGAGTGCATCAGCAGATTACAGAAAAGTCTGACGCCTGACGCCTCCTCGACGAGGCTCTCACATCTATCGCGTCCTCGTAGCCTCTCCAAAGATCAGCTGAGCACCGAAGACCGAGCTTTCAGCCTTGAAAGCTTTTCCGGAGTTGCAGCTCGCATAGCTCGCAGCGACAGGACAGGGAATGCTTGAAGGCAGCTGAGGAGAGGCGCGCCTTGAGGCTCCGGCCTAAGGCAAGGCAGGCAAGGCCGCCTGGGCACTTGGGCTTGGGCCCAAGGAAGCCGATGAATCCTTTTTCCGTCAGCTCAGGAAGCAGTTGCGCCGCAATCGCCGCAAGTACAAGGAGGCTTGCTGCGAGAGCAGCCGGGTGAGTCTTGAGACACAGAGGGGACCAAGGAGGCATTTGGAGGCTTGCTGCTCTGAACTTCAGGCCCTGCTCGGTGGCAACATTGCCGAGCGTTGCACCGAGCGCATCCTGACAACACCCATTGCTACGCCCCGAGCGCGCGCTCAACGGGCTCGGGCGCTGTGTCTCTGCCTGTTCGGAAGCCAAGGCCCCAGAGCTTCACACTTCATTTCGCGGAGCGAGAGTTCGAAGCACTTCCTGGCATGGCAAGCAACCCGGTCGTTTCTCTTTGCCAGCGCTGCAATTCAAGCAATGCCTTCAAGGCACTGAGCAGCGCGACTGCATGAGCACGGCAGCAGGACTTGTTTTTCCGTCAGCTTTGCAGACGGAAACAACCAGTCCAACTACGAACGTAAGCAGCACACAGCAGCATATTCGCCTTGATGTACCCTACTTTGCACTGTAATTTCCTTCGCCGCGATGTTGTCTGATTCATGTCATCAACCTCATGCTGATGCCAGCTAGGAGCCGACTCACGCGTGTACCTGAAGAAGCATCCCAATCCGCGAGAGCAGGTGCTCTGGTTCTGCGAGACTTCCTGCCGAGCTGCCGATAGCGACAGCGGATTGCTGCCAGCTTTCTCGCCCGCTCCAGGCAGCGATTGAGCGTCATCTCGAGCATCGCTTCGCCGCCTTACTTCTGGAGTCTCATCTGCAGACCTGAAATGAGTGAAGAGCCATGCTCCGCGATCTGGGCGCAAGAATCAAAGACACCTCTATCCGAGGCAAATCCATTTCCCGTCAAGGACTCTGCAAGAGACACACCAGTTCCAGGGCCTGTCCGAAAGCCCGAACAGCAGGCCAGGCATGCCAACATGCAGGCTGTTCAAGCTGATGCTCGAGCGTAGGCCATGTCAATTCCAGAGGGAGTCGAAGCTGATGCGTGGATTGCAGCTGCGGAGTCGCCGGAGGACAGGCTAAGCTTTTCGAGCAGAAACAGCAGTCTTTCACGTCCTCTCTGCTGCGGCCAGCTGCAACCGCTTTGGGATCTTTGCCCCAGGAGAGGGCTCAGCGCGCACGTGCGGTCGCACTCGCCAGGCACGGGCACAGAACTTAAATGAACTTAAAGTCGAATTTCACTCCCCCATCCCCAGCACCGCAATGCCATGATACGGAGTAATGTATGCTTGGATAAACATTCCACGTCTTGCCGTGCCTTGCCTTAGCCAAGCTAGGGCGCTTCTATGAATGGCAGTGGCCTGTTAACCCGCATCAGATATCGGTTCCTCGCCGCGGAAAGCAGAGCATTGTTTTTCAGGGCAATGACCACAGCTCATAGCCGCACGATTAAAGTAGCAACAGTTATGCCTTGTCTCGAACGCAATCAATCGTGAGAGGCGCGACACGGAGTGGGAGGAACAACGCTCGCAGCTCTGCGTCTTCAGGCCCCTGCCGAGCATGCACAGGGTGCCAGGGTGCCAGGGTGCACTGCAACGGGACTGCCTTGAGGCCGAGCACTGGCGGGATGCCGAGCCCTGAGAAGGCTCGAAGATGCTCGAAGGGATTGGGGGCCCATGGGGCCCAGACGCATTGGGAGATGCTGTCAGAACGTGTCAGATGCAGCATCGCAGTTATCGCAGTTTTCTGGAGGCTGTCGGAGATCTGCGCGCGACCCTGCTTGGCTCACCTGGCAGCCCAGACGCCAAACAGGCGAGTGCTTGCCGCAACTGCGCAGAACTCCACCGACGTGTGAATAAATGTCCGGAGGCCTCCGCAGATGCTTGCGAAGATGGCGTGCAGCCATGATGGAGCTGATGCACGTGCTGACAGGCCACCCCAAGATTCAGCACAAAGGTATGCACTACAAAGTAGGAAAGCTGTATTGAGTGGGAGGCCTTATGTGAGCTGCGAGCTGCACAAGTCGCAAGTCCAAACTTAGGTCAGCGACCATCGCGAGCAAGTTGAGATGGTCGAGATTCGATTGCCAGCTGAAGTGATCAACCCTGCACAATTCGATTAATTAATGCAACAAAATGCAATGCAGGCTATTGTTTTCACTGCTGGTGCCGGAGTTGCGCGTGCTTGGTGCTCCTGACCATCACCAATGTTTGACAGGTAGGTGCATGTTCATCGGCAGCTCACACCGGCTTCCCCTACGCTCCCAGTCTACAGAGCGAGGAAAGAAGCTTTATGCCTTGGAGCAGGGTCCTCAAGAGTAGCCAAACACGAGCAGCTTCAATTTCGGGCCAGACATGAAGCTTTGGGGCTTGAAGGACATGAGACGGCTTCGCTAGATATGTCATAACTCAGAGCAGAGACAGTCATGCAGATTCAGAAATTGAGCACTTCGTACTAGTGAAGGATGAGGACAAATTAAGCTGTCAACATCATCAGTCAATAAACATGACTTCAAGCATGCGTGGAGTATGCGAGTTGGGCTGTGACACCTGCGGCGAGAGCAGACGATCTAGAAACAGTGGGCGATGCACAACCTCCGGGGCGGACAGACATCAATCGCTTTTCCGCAGGCTTGGAGCGCAGGTGACCTGCACAGATCAAGCCAAGATCATTCCAGTGCTGGAGGCCGTTGCCTGTATCGCTTTGATGCTAGGATACGATATAACTAGTGATTACCGCACCTCTTTTACACTATCATGGAGGCCAAGATCGAATTCATGGAGAATCGAAGCATCCTCTCGCCAGGAGTCGCTGAAGGAGCTCGACAGGCGAAACGATTTCAGAGATTTGCTGTCTGCAACAAGGATCGTCGTGTCCAACTGATGCTAGGCGACAGGGCCACCATGCAGAAGCAGGTGGTAGTATCCGCGTTGTGTCCCTGGTGCCCCAACTGCACGAATGGCGGTGATTCCCTGTTTGGCTGTGTAGCTTCTGTGTGGCAGATCATCCCAATCTGAGGATTGGGGACAGGCTGGGGCATGTGGATTGAGTTCATGAAATAGCCCAGACGCTGAATCCTGATGGGCAGGAGGGGTTTGCAGCCTCAGAATTTCATAACGAAGAGGCCAGGAGCATGCTTTGGAACGATTCGCTGTCTGCGGCTGACCTGGCTGAACTTTCGGAACCTTAGACCTTGGCATGGTCCTTGATTGAAACAGCTGTGCTGTCCCCGCGGCTCTTTGGCCTCCAGCCATGGCACGGCACGCTGTTTGGACAAAGCAAGAGGGTGTGATACAAACATATTGTGCTTTTAAGCGGATTCAGGTGTGCATCCCACATCGAAATCATGATCAATCATGACTAAGGCATCTAAAGGGGCTGTGATTCGAGGAGGCCTCTAATCAAGTCAGGTCTCGTCAACCAGTCAACCGGATATGTAAGCGGAAGCCATGGATGTCCTCAACACACCAGGTGGGCCATCCTCGTACGATTTGCAGGAGAAGATGTCAAACCGGCAAGTACAGACCGCAGCGCAGCTGGGCCTGTGTTGTGTCATGTTGGCCAATGGTGATCGAGCTTGTCAGGGTGTGCCGGGTGCGGTTCAGATCGGGCAGTGATGGTATATAAATCTGACCACACGCCCTTGGTCATAAGCGTCATACGTGCATCTATTATCGTAATTTCATAAAACGAGACGGGGACGCTGTAGCGACAGTGGCCTGTTTCTAGCCTTTGCCTTTGATGTGTGTGAGGGCTTTGCGCGAGTGGCTTAAAAGGTACACCCCATTCTGCGATCACGATGGTGATCACTCCAGCAACATGCCTGCAGAGTGAAAGCATATTTGGCTGTGTGTCTTTGCTGTCTCTGCCGGACCCTAAGCTGAGGCGACATGAGCGACGAGTCGACCTTCCGAGTGGACGAAGACAAAGACGGCCTGCCAGATGTTCTCATGAACCAGACCACCGCGGAATGCTTCAACACTCCCGTGTTCCGAGAGCAGTTGCTGCTTCACTTGCTGTCACCATTCTGTCTCTCGACAGAAGACTCAACAGTTTCATGTCACGCTTTACAGGGCGGGGGAGCTTGATTTCGGTTTGTGAGTGCTGACGTTGTCCGGTAGCCTCCATCGGCAGCTCTTTGCACGCCTCCACTCCGCTCGGTGTCGAGGCATTCCGTTCTATTTGTTGCTGGGCAAGAGGGCATTACTCTCCAACACGCAGACGTGGCCTTGTCCGAATTTC
Source organism: Symbiodinium sp. clade A Y106 (assembly GCA_003297005.1). NCBI lineage: Eukaryota > Dinophyceae > Suessiales > Symbiodiniaceae > Symbiodinium > Symbiodinium sp. clade A. Next base: position 104,638 of record BGNK01000893.1, read on the forward strand.
GTGACGCTCTACTGGACAACAGTTCCACTAATCGTCTACGCCAACGCGGTGCTCTTTGCGACCAGGCAGCAGGTCAGCTTCCGGTCCCAGCTGATGGCAGGCGTTTTTCCTTTGTCCAATCCCAGGCACTCTTCTACGAGGAGTTCGAGCGGAATGACATTGGCATTGCTGAGATCGTGATTGTGCCGTGCTTGGCTATGTTGACACATCGATCCATGATCGCATTGCGCCTCGGCTGCAGTGTACGGCAAAGTATCGACAAAAAAGGATGCTGGCTCTGACAGCCACAGTCGGATCCCTGATCCCGCTGGTAGCTAGCATGCGCACAGTCACAACAAAGGAAATACAGCGGTCTCTCCCCGGAGGAGTACTCACTCTGGCTGGGTGCTCCCAGACAAATTGCCGCCAAGCGACGTGGCTCAAAAAAGGGTTTCGAGTTCAGCGAGAGTACTGTTGCTGAGCCTCTCTTTACGAATGAAGTGCTTCAGTCGTAGCACGGCAGAACAGCGCCTGCTGAGATGGAGCAAGCAAATGCAGCTCATCTCCACGTGGCTACCAGTGCCAGATGAAATCCTAGTGGCAGAGATTGACAAGGCTTGCAAGTATCAAGGCGCCAGTGGAAGCAGTCTACTGCCCTTGTTCGGATCGGAGACCTTAAGTGCACGGCAGCAGCAGCAACTAGTTTTTTTGATGACTCCCTTCCACTGCCCGTTGCAATGTGCATTAAGTTTCTTGATTTTTCTTGCTCCTTTGGACCGATGTTAACTCATTTAACTCCAAATGCACACCTCGTGCAGGTGCTGATCTGCATGAGATTTTCTTCGAGCACGATGTGCAGCTCCGTTGCAACTACAATGAGCATTTGCGTTCATGCATCGGCAATGGTTCAGCTGTGTAGTTTGCGAGCTGCCAATCCACTCCAGCGACAGCAGAGGCAGGATGTGAGTAGTTGGAGATGTTGGCAGGTCTGGGAGCAGACGCTTCATGGCACTTAGGGGGCAAAGTCCTTGCCGAGCAGGATGGCCTGCAGTTTTTCGGGGTACGGAACAAGTTAAGCAGACTATCAACCGCTTAACCGATGCATTGCTTTCCCGTAGGGGATTGATTCTGCAACACCACATTCCTGTTCTGGAAGTGTCTGCCACATGCGGCTGTCTCCAAGGATGCTGGAAGGCCACTGCACCAACTCAGAGCTCAAAAGCTCATCCTTGTGCCCCAATCTCACACGCGCCTCTTGGCAAAGAGCCATAAAAACTTCAGGGCCTCCTGGCGGTTTGTGTCTTTGCCCTGTGGTCCGAAGGTCCTCTCGAGAGAGACCAGCGTGAGCTTCTCCCGCGGCCTTCGACGGATCAGTCCTTGGGCGGAGATCAGAGCTGTGTTGCTTATGCTTGAAGAAAGACGAGTGAGACATGACAGAAGTGATGACGTCGATGACAAGGTGCTCATCAGCTCCTGTACACCTTGTACCGTCGCACTGCTGACGAAGTCGCGGAGAGCCAGAAATTCATCTCTGTAGGCCAGGAAAGGGGGGCGAGCCCGTATGCGCCAGCTTCCTCGAGCTCTCAGAGCTGCCAGGTTTGTTTGCGCTCTTTCCGGCGATTTTCCCGGTTGCTTGGCGCTGTGTGAAGTGCACCAGCCCCTTAGCGGATTTCACGAAGCAAAGATCCAACTACGCAGACTTGTGGAGTGGCCTGCTTGACAGCCATGGCACAGCCAGCTGAGGTGAGCTAGGTGACGAAGTCAATGCCGGAGATATTCTTGCGGCGGGCTTTGGAAGGCATAGCTACGTCGCCCCTCAACTGGTCCAACTTCCAAGTGAGTTCGGGCCAGCAGCAGCGACGTTGCAATTTAGCTGAGGTTTCCTACTGCGTGGCACAAGCCGCCTCTATTGCCTACTCGCACGGTGCCGTGTCGTCTGTTTTTGCCGTCGGGGCCTTGCAACATCCTGTGGCGATGGGGCCCTTTGCACTCTGTAGACGGAGGTCATTGCAATTATCCACTATCGGCGCATGCAGATGGTGATGGATTCGGTGCAACAACTGGCTCGGCGACTTCCCTGCCTGTATCCCAACTTGCCTCAGGCGTGTTTCGGTGCCCTGGGATTCTTTGCATCAGATGCTCATGGACAAACCGGCGAATAAGCGGTTCTGTATACCACTCCGCAACCGATACCCGATACAGCAGCTGACCTGTGTGGCATTGCACAGTGCAGTCGCAGGCTGCAAAGCTGAGTACGAAGCCCAACGGTTACAGAAGATGAAAAGTCTCGCACAGGTGCAGCTTTCAGGCCCGACAGCAGAAGCGAATGTACGGGCAGTGCTTGCCTGCTTCGAGGCCCTTTTACCGTGTGTCTGCCTGCCAACTGTGAGTGCCGAGTATAATTAGAAGATCATGGGCTTTCTTTTGCATAGTTGATTGAATCGACACGCCGGAAGAATACAGCACGTTGCGAGAGCTGGATTTTGACTGCTGCACACTTCTGCAGACCGTTCTTCGAATGGGAAGTCGATACCAGCACAGAGCAGACTCCTACATTGGAGCATTGGCTACAGCTTCGGCAATGGGCTCCTTCGGCTACCTTTCAAGCGCTCGAGGCTTTTCACTTTGTCGTCAACATCGCTGCTGTCGTGACAGCAGATGTTTCAAGCGTTTCGGACATGTTGAGGATCGTGCGTAAGGTCTTGGCCTTGTCCTCATCGGAGTGATATTGGGTGCGCATTCCCAGCTAAATGCTGGGACGTGTGTGTGCCTTGTGATCATCAGTGGTGTTACAGTGACTTGTCAAAAGTAGATATGGATGTGAGTTTCCCAGCCGAGTCTCCCAGAGAACTGAGTTTGCTACCGAATATCTTAAGGTTGCGATACACCAAATGATTCTTTACGGTGCCCAACCAAGCTTCTGAAATGCGATGCAGTCTGCAAACTCTTGTGCGACTGTTCGCTGTCGTCGTGGCAAGGCCGCCTTGCGACTTTGGCTGCAGGCGCTCAGCTTTTAGATTTCAGTGAGCCTCGACTTCTTTGCCAAGGCCAACGAAAACTTCGGCAAGCTGTCCAGCAACTTCTGCCGGGCTCGGTGGCGCAACTCCGCAACACGGTTGCAGAGTTTGCTGGAAAGAACAGTAGAGCCACTGCTCCGGCGCTCCGGCCCGTCGCGTACAAACACCTGCAGGTGACTGGGGAATCCGAAGTGGGAGATCAGGCCTGGGCCCTGGGCCTGCGAGCAGCATATTTTTTGCTTAGGGGATGCGTAAGCGACATGAGATGGCAGGTAACATAGGTTTGGTCATTGCAAGGTGATGAGCCTGGCTATGGAAAGACTGGCCCTGCTTGCAGAAACCGAGCCCGCAGCATGTCTGCTTTTAATTTGATGTGGGAGCTGCCCCACCCCTCACTCGAATCGGCTTTGGAGAGGTGACCGTTGCCTGCTTGATCCCAACAGCCGACTTGGGATACAGCATCGTCTCCTTGGCGACTCGGCATTCACAGCATGTCCTTCAGAACCTGCAGATAAACGATGGCTAGAATCAGGTGAGTACCTTCGTGCTGTACATCCTGGGCAAGCTGCTCCATGTAGAGCTTCCTCTTTGATGACAGAAGTTCGACGTGGATGTTAACGATTCAAGCACTGAGTCTGTATCCAGAGTTAGCATGCCTGGGAGCACAAATGCACCAGGCACAGTGCCGACTCAGCCGGAGAGTCCATGAGACTCAAAGTGTGACTGTGCAAGAAGCACACAAGTCGTGATTCTCTGTCGCCAGTGAGAAAGGGAGGGCCGCCAAATGTCCCACATTCATGGACAATGGATTGAGCCCGGTAGGTGCGTTACGACGTGATAATCTCGGCGGAGCTGGTTTATTTGGAGGATGCCAGGGTGGAGTGCATGCCGCTGCAGACAGCAGTAATGTACCAGACTACTGATTCCACAGTGCACGGTCTGCATCACGTTCATTTCGAGTTCATAGTTCTACAGTTGAGCGAGTTTCAGATGAAAGAGCTTGCGTCTGGCTCGATTACTGCAGACTGCAATGAAGTGCAAGTCGCGAACATGACACGATCACGTGGTCAAAAACACCCTGATCCGGTACCCATTGGCCAAGCCTAGTGGATTCGCTGGCCGAAGGAGCTGAGCCCAAAAGCACGAAACGCAAGAGGAAAGAATCTGTTTGCAGCCGCAGAGGCACGACCTTTCTTCAGCAGTCAGTAGCTCCTAATGCCCTGACCCTCCGATATCGACGTGGATGCCGATGGCTGGGATCTCTACAAGGCCACACTTCTCCAAAGAGGTGGATGCCGCCGAGGTCACTCAGCCAGTTTAGGACTCTTTCTCTGTCGCGTGCACTGAATTTGAGATGGGACGGTTGCTTTTTCGGATGATTAGAGCAGGCCTCAGCGGGCCATCGCGCACTTGGATCTCGACTGCTTCTACGTGCAGGCTCGGGCTGGACGCCGCGGAAACCGTGCGATACTTCTTGTCTTGAACACATGACCGCCCCAGATCTTGTGAAAGCCACGGTTCACATTTAACACGTGTAGGACTTGAAAAACCGTAGCTGTGCCAGGTGGAGCAGCGACGTCTGAACCTGGGCAGACCGCCTTGGACCGCGAGGAGACATGACCTGAGCCGAGAGACGAAGAGACGAAATGCATTGGACACCCTTTGTGCAGGGATTCCCCCCCAGCCGCGGTGCAGCAGCAGGGAGCTCAATTTTGCCTTCGGGTATTTTGATTTCCGTGCTGCAAGAGCATCCCGATTAGACTTCAGCTTCATGTGCAAACTCAACCACGGTAAATCTTAATCTTGTTGCAGAAACAAGGGGTCGGGAGCACAAATCGTGCAACAAACACAAGTTAAGTCCGCATACTCCAGCACTGCAGGTGCAGATGTGAACGCAATGCGACATGCGGTGAACTATGCTCCGAGCTGAAGGTGGGACGGCCTCATAGCAGTCAACTATGCTGCTCGTGCACATGGTGTCAAGCCGGACTCCAAGCAGCCTGCCGGGTTCTTGAGACACAGATTCAAATCGGAAGTCCTGAGGCGTGGGATGCGAGCATCGGAAGCTTCAACCATTTGCCCCGGTATCGTCCTCGTGCATGTCGAGACAATCAGCGAGGGCGTCGAGGTCAGTACTTTCACGGACGGAGATGGGATCCGGCTTTGGGGCCACGTTCTTGCAAAAGGATGTGGCTACTGCAACGGGCAGCGCGCGCTCAACTCAGAAGCAAAGCAGAAAGATCGCAGGTCATTGCAGCTTGATTGCGCATTAGGCCAGATCGACGAACACAAAAGGCCTGTCTTCGCCGATACCGCCCGATGCCTTGGGAGCGTCCGAGGAAACCCCGTCACAGACTGTCAGCCGACGACTCGCCGGTCACTAAGGCCAGGCCTCGGACGAAGTCCTGGCGGTGGTGCAAAGGTCTTCAGCAAGGCGGGTGCAACACTGTTCGCAGCCGTAATCCTTGCCTTAACACTGACGACGAAGTATGATCAGCAGATTAGCAAAAACCAGGCACTTGCAGTTGCTTTCTGCAGGCCTGTGAAAGGAAGAGATGCAACGAAAATCCTGTGGCAGCGAAGGTGCGAGATGGCATCCATCGATGAGGCGTATTTAGACTTCACCGAAGAGGCCTTCGAGCCGAGACCCCCAGGGCCCTGGGGCCCTGGGGCCCTAGGACCTGAAGATCTGCCCTTTTTTGTGCAGGCTGCCCAGTTGCTACTTGGAGGGTCTGGCCCAGATTTAGCAGCCATTGCAGCCACAGCAGCCAGAGCCCCTTTCGTGAAGCGTCTCGGAGTCTAGGCGTCTAGGCCCTAGGCAGCTTTTGCTGACAGACTTGCACGAGGCCTGCCCCGCTGGAATCTGCCTGGACCTTGCAGCTGCCGAGCGCTAAGCGGTCCCGAAAGCTTCCGTCTTCCGGGCAAACGCTCTGCTCCCTAAACTCTCAGGATTCTCATCTCCTGGCGGCTGCCTATTTGGTCCAACGGCTTCGGGACGACATCTTCAAAGAGACAGGCATGCACATGCACCGGACAGGGCAATCACATTAGCCGAGGAAGGGTGCTTCGGACTCTCTCCCGTATGTCCCTTTGTGTCCGCACTATCTTTCGAAGGCTTCACGGTGTGCGCCTCGAGAGTTTTTTCGATGGCTCCCAGCGTGTCGGTGCAGCCAGCGCCTTGGGCTGTCAGGTCTCTGCTGGAATAGCGGAGAGCAAGCTTGTGGCCAAGCTGGGTTCAGCTTGTCAGGTCCTGATGCTTGTTGAATGCTATTGAACACACCTCCTTCCGACCTCTGGTGACAGTCGTCGCTGCAAGGTCACAAACCCAATCGCCAGACCATCGTTCCCAACTCAGGCACAGGGTTTCGGGGACCGTTCACCGGTGTGGATGAGCACAGCAAAGCCGCACTTGTACTTTTCAGGCGTGCTGTCCTTCATGGCCTCTGTAAAGATCAAGGATCTGCACCGGGCTTGGAGGGGGCTGCAGGCAAGTCAGCGGAATAGTTCTGCCCGTGCTGTGAAATCGTGCCAATCCGCTGCAGCGCATTCTCAAGCGTGATCATGCAGGCTTTCAAAGCAGCGACAGCACTTACGCGGTTGAGGAAGGTCAGATAGATGCCAAGCGACGAGTGAAAGCGAAAGTAGCACTGTGCAGGTCGACTGAGGAGGGGTTTCTCTTCCCTCCTCTCCAAATGCACATGCCATGGTTGGGGTCGCAGCCAGCAAGGCGGATGAGTGGGTCCTCAGAAACTTGAGGAATCTGACAAAGCTCCCAGGAAGGAGTGGTGCCATGGCTCGCAAAGGTCTTTTGTTTATAGCATGAGCCCAAAAGTTGGAAGCCCAATAGCCTCAATCCTAAAGAGTAATGTACAGGGAATCCCAGCACTACTTGTCCTTAATCCGGTTTCCAACTTTTTGGGGTCTACTATATGCTTGGGCCATACTTGTGGTGCTCTCCTTTGGGGTCTGTGCGTTTGTTGTTGTAGGCTCCCAGGCTCAAAAGTAGGTATCTACCTTCTCCCTGCTCACTGGCAAAAAGATTTTTGAATGCAGCCAAGGATTGCACCCCGCTCCAAAGGACTTCTACCGACAAGATGAAGCCGTGCAGGCCTTGCAAAAGCCACCTGGCCAGCGCCGGGAATTTCGGCTCTTTGTCACATGGTGGTGCATTTTTGACTAAGGCTCGTCGAAGACGGTGAGTACGAGAGGTGGCAGGTGCTAGAAGTGCTAAGCTGAAGCCGAAGACCAGTGGTTGTGGCTTAGTTTCAGGTAGGGCTCTTCGCAGAAGAAGTTGGAGCCGGTGGCAAAAGGAGGCATGTGTTGGGCCCTGCATCTTGCTTGAGACCCAGGGCTCCAGATGCTCCGAGCAGGTTCAAAGTTGATACTCTTGCCGGCTTTGTGCACACGCACGCTCCGTCGTGGTATCCCAAAGATACGGATCCCACCGAGAAGAACCATCTCTACGAGGCGGAAGCGGCTGTTTTGGGCTGTTTCTGAGGATACTGCTACTGTAGTTGTATACACATGAGTGTGAGGTAGCCTACCCCCGACACTCCCCCCGACACTTCCCCGACTCTCGCCCGACTCTCGCCCGACTCTCCCGACTCTCCGCGACCATTTTCTCCAAGTGTGCGGTTTTCTGCGAGCATGGCATTTTTGTTGATGGATTTTGGTTTGCCGTGCGAATTTCAATGATTTTTGAGGATTTCGATAAATTGCTGGCTTTTCCATTTCGCGCGCTGGAAGGCTCTGGAGTTTGCGTCGCAGAGTTCGCATAGTAGAGTGGAGAATTAAAGGTTTTGCAGTCAAGGACCGTGACTGCACGGTCTCGCTGTTTGTAGCAGTCCAACTTTTCGTAGCGCAGAAGTGCTCGACATGGTCTTGTTGTTTAGGTAGGCCAGACATGTTTGGTTGTTGGTCCCGGCGACAGTTGCTACTGCTACAAGCCTAAGCATTGCATTTTGAGGTGATTCTTCAAGATCAGCCCTGTTGGCTATACTTTGATTTGGAGTTTTCCAGACTGACCAATCCTGAGCTTCAGCCGGAGCTTGCAATGACTGCCTTCGATGAAACGCTGTCATCCTTTTGTCAAGATGTCTTGGGCCTGGCGCTGGACGCTAACAGTATCATTGTCCTGGAGTCATCAACTCCCGAGAAGTTCTCAAAGCACGTAGTCGTGCATCGCTTGCTGGACAAGGAGCAGGACACAACGGTGCCCCTGGCCTTTGCAAACAATGCTCAGGCTGGCTTGTTCGTGAATGAGCTCATGAACTATGCCAGAGCGAACCGTGAATGCAGCTCAGCACGGCACTTGTTTGTGCAAGCCCCGACTGACGGGCGCGAGACGACACTAATCGACGAGTCGGTTTACAGCCGCAATCGCTCCTTTCGCTTGCTTTTTCAATCGAAGTTTGCGAAGAACCGACGCCTTGAGCTGGACGAAGCCTCGGGCAAACGCTTTTTCCGCTACTGGCGTCCACACCCAACCGTCGCGCTGCTGGAGACCATGGTCACCTTTGTACCACCAAAAACCGAACTCTTCCGACACGCTCTGATACCCGAGCGCTTCGGGCACATGGATGCAAAATCCTTGCGAGTTCGGCGTGCAGGCCCCGCAGTCGTGCGCGATTCCGAGGGCAAAGTTCAAGTCATTCAGCAGGATCCTCTCCTCAACTACTTGGTGCGAACTTGGGACCACGTTCGAGCAGAAGAGGAGCAAGGGCCGTTTCCTCCTACACTTGTGCAATCCTGTGTGGAGATGGACCGGCGGTTTTTGACAGTTACTCTGTCAAACAACCGCTACTGCCGCTGCAAGGGCTCATCCCACGTTTCAAACCATGTGTACATGGTTGTCGATATGGAACGACGTTCCTTCTACCAGCACCTCAACTAAAGTAGGTAGAGATCGAACACGTCACCCGATTGTCCGATGCACCATGCACTGAGGAAGTGCTTCGATCCTGACTGCCGCGGTTTCCAATCGCCCGAGCACGCAATACCTCCCTGGATCCTCGAGACCATCCAGGAGGAGATGCTGTCCGCAACAAGCAGACTCTGAACATGTTCACCGGTAGAGCGCATTCAGGAAGAACTCGACAGTGCAGAGTGGGAGAGGTTCGAGAAGGAAGCAGAGCAAGAAGCCCTGGAGGTGCAACAGTTTTTCGCTGTGACAGGGCTTGGCTCACGCGTTGCACTTTAGCTTGTCTTATGGTGCCTGCTGCTCTGACTGCTCTGCTTGGCAGATCTCGCCAGGCCAAGGCCAAGGAGCCAAATGAGCTCCACGAGCCCGCTGCAAAGCGGAAGCGCATCTCGGAAGGCGGTGCCTGAGCGGCGATGGCAATCCGAGAGATCACAGGGAAACGTGGGGTACCGTGTCACTGGGGAATCATGGGGCGAAAATGGGAGCTGCCGCAGCCAGGACGTCGCGCATGGGTCGTTACTTGTGCTTTCTTTGGATGCGGTGGTTCGCGCATCAGGTCCAAAATCAGGGCAAGTGGCCATGTGCATTCGAAGCTTGCGGCTCAAGTAATTTTGTAGCTTTCAGCTTGTAATTAGCCGAGATGGCAGGTTCCAGAAACATTGGCCTGTTCCTTTGCTTGGCAGCATCAGTGAGTGCCACTTGTATGCCTGGGAGCAACATGCGCCGACCACTCTCTGCTAAGGAACTAGATAATGCATCGCGAACCTGAAACTAGTTCGATCATCACAACAGAGTAGCGGTGTTGAAGTTCGGGCGATTTGCAAGGGCGCGAGATCATGCGCACAGTGGTAGCGGGATCAATCTCGTACGTAGAGGCTTATGTCGTAAATGAAGCGCCAAGGGCAGCACAATCTTGAAAATGTCAAGGTCGTCTGGGTAGGAATAGAAAGCATTCAGTGGTCCGACGGGGTTGCCACAATGGCACTGATCCTCTCTGCTGTCCATGCCAAGGCTGATTCTGACTCTGGTTCAATTTGGCCGCCCAGCGACGTGTACTGGGATGGGCAGTGCACGGCCTGCCCTGCCAAGCTGTATTCGCACTGTTCTCGAGGGGGTGTTCTGGTTGGTGAGCGGTCCTGCGGATTTGGGGGCATGTACTGTGAGGGGAAGTGCACAGAACCTCTCCTATCCGGGGCTCCAGAACCAACGCTCTACTGGGATGGCCAGTGCACGGCATGTCCGGCAAGTTTGTATGCAGACAGCCATTGCGCAATAGGAGGGACGATTGTGCAGGAGAGAGGATGCGGGCCAGCCCATGCACACTGCGAAGCAAAATGCCGCCTTCCACAGTCAACTCCCACACCTCAGCCAGAGCTGTACTGGGATGGCCAGTGCAAAGCGTGTCCAGCCAGCCTCTACAGCCACTGCTCCCAAGGTGGAACCCTGGTGGGCGACAGGGGTTGCGGATTTCTGCACGTGCTTTGCGAAGGCCACTGTGCGAAGCCCGCACCTGCCCCAGAAGGTGCCGACTGGATCATAGTTGGGGGAGGTGCTTCGGGTTGCACGGCAGCAGCCGCCTTGGCAGATGCTGGAGAGGACGTCCTTGTTCTGGAGCGCGGTCATTCCGATCTGGACGTGCCCAAAACTGAGTTTGCCAACACATGGCCGGAGGTTGTCAACACCAAAGCTGCCCAGAACATCAGGTGGACTGATGGCACCTGGGGTGCAGTGGCAAATGTCCTGGGCGGTGGCACAGAAATCAATGGCGGACTCTACATAGAGGAGGAGCCGGAGTACTTCGAGAAGAACTTTGGCGAGGCTCCCTCCTCGCAAGTTTCCGGTGTTTAAGTTTGAAGGCTTCATAAACTCAGTGGCATCTTGTTCCTCTCATTCTCTGTGAGGAATTCAACACCACTCAATTCTACGAGAGTTCTCGCTGGGTGGCTGAGCAACTCGCAGAGCCGCTGCAGCCCTCCAGCTACGGCCAGCGCTTTCTTCGGGCGCTCCATGAAGCCAAAGCTGGCTCACTGGATCCGAAGCCCAGCCTGCGCATGTCCTCCAACAGCTCCTGGGCAACTCGGAGCAGATCGAAACGCGTGACTTTACTTCAGGAAGTGTTGAGTACTCTGTGTGGCACAGGTCGCCTATTCCACGTTCAACACAACGGAGCGAACCTGGTCTCGCCGGGGTGCCGGTGACCTGCTTCACATGCAACTTAACTGCAAAACTTCCTTCGGTCTCATCTCTCGGTATCTCTGGGTCTGGGGGTGCGGACGATCCAAGGCGTTCCAACATGACCAATCTCAGATTCTACACCGACTACCAGGTCATGAAGATCAGTTTTGAGAACGGCCGAGCCACCAGTGTGCAGGTGGAGAACAACTTCAAAGAAACGGTCACCCTTACTGCGAGAAAGGGTGTGATTCTGGCTGCTGGTGCCATCTTTACACCGCAACTTCTCCAAGTGTCAGGCATCGGTGACCCGGCATTGCTCCGTGGCTTGGGCGTTCCAGAGGTTGTATCAAACCCAGACGTTGGCCAGAATTTCGTGGATCGAAACATCCTGAACTTCGGCACCCCGGCTAAACAGTCTTCCACCTAGTAGCCGGACAATGTAACATGTGTCCTCTGGCTTTCCAGGTGTGTGGTCGTCGGAAAGGGGCCCCCTCAATGTCGGCTACGTGATGGCTGCAAACTCCAGCTCGCAGATCACTTTCGAAACCGGAGGCCGCAAGGAGAGACGAAAAGTGCTAGGCACGTTGAAAATCAACAGCAATGGTCTCAATAGTGCTTGATTCTGCTGAGAACTTCGCATCCCTGTCAGCTTGGGGAAAAGTGGCGAGCGCCTTTGCGATTGCTTCTTTGGCCTTGGTACCCCCCAACCAGCGTACAGAGCTGTTACGCAAGACGATGACTCCTTTGTTTGAGGGGCCCATTGCTCATGTTATGGACAACATGTGCCTCGGCCGGCTTTGTTTTATGTCATTGGCTCTGTAGTCATGCTGCGTGATTGGTGTGGTGCCACATTCATCGAAACGATGGATTCATATACGGCGTCCGTTGCTGCGCCCAGGATCCAGTTTGTAGCGCTGAATCACGAGACGTTCTCGCGTGGCAGCGTCACTGCGGTGTCTACAGACGCTCGGAAGCCTCCGGCAGTTACGGCGAACCACCTGAAGGCTGGATGTATCAGACCAGTACCAGTAGGCCGTAGGCTTTTTCATTGCCTGCGTTCAGCTCACCATGGACTCTATAGAGCGAGCCACATCAGGACCCACGTGACATGGAGCAGAAATTCACGGCCATGGCGGCGCTTCAGGAGCTGATCGAAAGCAAAGCCATGGCAGACCTCGTCGGCGCAAAGAGCTTCAGCGGAGTGAATGCCGTGGTTCCGGTCCCTTTGATGCTTCGCAGTATTTGCGACGATTTTCTTGAACGACCATTCCAGAACCCCCACATTAGTTTAACCAGCTTTCCAGCAGAGACTTAAAGAAGAGGTCTATCTCAGCTGCATACAGAACGGCCCGCAGACAGACGCGAAGGCCATCATTGTACCATGTCTTCCGGATGCACCAGCTTCGAGGGAGCAGTATATTGCGTCTTGGACCAACGTGGCAAGATGTTGAAAGTCTGGCTAATGTTGTCAGTACTGAGTACACATTTGTGCCACTAAGGAATACTTTCGCAAGACGACGGTGTCGTCATACCACTACTTCAGCACTGCTGCGCATGGAAAAGTTATCGACGGCCCAGAGTTCACTGTCAAGGGCACAAGCAACTTGCACGTTTCTTATCTGAACCATGGGGCTTCGGACGGATGCCACTTCGGTTCCGCTTGCGGCTCTGAAGGTTGTGGATGCATCGGTCTTTCCGAATCCAACACGCCGCAAGGAAGCACTAATCACGAAGAATGTGTGTGGTCGTGCTTTGTATGGTCCGTATATCATCAGCACAAACTCAGGTGTCAACCCTCAGGGTACAATCATGGCCTGGCTCTGTGTTGTGCAGCTGTGTGCTTCTCTCTCTGCAATGCACAAGAAATTCAAAGCCTTCACAGCCGATCAGGCAATGGGCCACTACATAGGCACCCTTCTGGCGCGGAAGGAGAAAGCAAGGCACCATTCTTTGCCTTCTTTGGCTGGTGGGTGAAAGTAAGTAACGGAACGGATGGTTCTCACGGCCAAGACAGGCAACTCACAGAGATGGTGTAGCGGATGGCGACGCCGACATGTCGCAATGCCAGGCGCAAAAGTTGGACAGAGTTTAACTTGCCACCAAATTCCTTGCCTACCTCTGAAGCCCTAGCTAGCCCTGAGCCGCGGAAGGACGGACGGCGACATTGCCGAAGTCCTTGTTACCTTGCGATGCCTATAAGAAGTCAGAAAGTGTACAGCGCTCAGAGCACGGTCGAGCATTTAATTTTGTACAGGTCAGGACAAGAGCTCCAATGACTCCACTCGGCTGGGTTCGCTCAAATAAACTGCAGAGCTCTTTTAGTGCGGGCGGGGCTGTTCAAATTACGAAAGCGCGCCGGAACATAGTCTCCAAAGCGAGCTGTACAGATGCGAAATTTGTAAAGATCATACGCATGCATCGTTTTGCGCCATGGATTCACACAAAGCTGCTCACAGGCCTTCATGCAAGGAGAGCTCCGAGCAGAGTATCAGCTTGCTTGGAAGAGACCCGAGGCGTGGCCTTGGCGGCAAGCTCGGGCAGAAGCTCTTGGGCGCGCTGCAACTGGAGCCCGAGGCCCGTAAGACGGGCCGACGCAGGGCCGGGCGTGCAGACCAGATTCTGTGGATCAGGCCCCGACTGCTGAGCTTCAGAAGGCCCTGCTTGTCGGAGTGCCACATAGGGAAGTATCTGCGTGACAGAGAGCCTAGATTGGAGCTGCTTCTGTCGCCGACCTTGAACGCCAGGTGTCTTTGTCAGAGCTGCAGCGCCTGGTCGGTGAACAGCCCCTCTAGCATGTGCTTGTCTAGCTGGGAAGTGGAAAGGTTGCCCAGTGCCAGGTCGGCTGCCTTCGTCCATCGTTTGTGCCGTGGCGAGGACAGCGATGAAGTCCGCGCTGGAGAGATGAAGAGGACACCCCGCTTCTTGCCTGCTCGGCCAGGGACCACCATTCTGAAGACTCATTGTCCTCAGACGTCGGAAAGTTGATCAAAAGCTCCAGAGCATTGGCAGGAAGCAATACCTCAGCTTCAAGTCGCTGTCGCCCGCTGCCGAGAGTCTGGCTGGCCCGTTAGAGCATCATTTAAGACCTTCCAACCAACATGCAGCAGATGTTGTCGAGTGTCTGGGCTGCCAAGTTTGAGTTGAGTTGAACCCAGACTCTGGCATGACGTTCGCCTTGGACCAGAAGGATCCATTAGGCCTCAGCCGGATGTTCCTGAGACTCCGAGCATTTACTTTCTATGAAGATGTCTGACGCATTTCTTGGTAATCTCAGAATCGAAAGTACCAGCGACCCCGGTTATCCTTACTGTTAGTCAGCTCTTCAACTATGCTTAGATTGGAGATTGTTGGGATCATTTTAAAGCTATAATACAGCTATAACTGCCGGTGGTTTGCTGCAAACACGAAGCTGGCACAAACACCCACCGAACCAAATCGCTGAGCTTGATAAATGTAAGGATGCCGCACCTTACTCTATGCTTGTTGCCGGCTGTATCGTGCCATGAGCGGAAAGCGAGTTCCGCTTCGTCGGTCAACCTCGGTGCTGTGGCGGGGACCGGCGTTGTCCAACCATGCCACTGACTCTGCTGAGAGCGTCTTGCTTGTTCTGGCTCCCAAGGCCGGGTGCACACAAGCTTGCATTGATCAGCGAGGTTTCCCTTGTTCGCCATTGCGACGACAGCATGTCTGCGAAAGGCTATGGAATCCCAGGAAGTGAGGCTTCGATTAAGCGAGGAGCAGGTGCAAACTGCTGCTGACCTTCTGGAGCTTGACAAGGAGGGCACACCGGTCTGTACGGCACTGTTGCAGCATGTTGCAATCTCGGTCCAAGTGTCAGTGCACAGCCTCCTGGAAGTAGTCTCAGGCAGTTGGTCTACGTCTTTTTCGTTGCAAGGTTGTTGTCTGGACAGGAAGATCTGAAAGAGCTCGGTCTCAACAT
The DNA here is from genome assembly GCA_003297005.1 of Symbiodinium sp. clade A Y106. Classification (NCBI taxonomy): domain Eukaryota; class Dinophyceae; order Suessiales; family Symbiodiniaceae; genus Symbiodinium; species Symbiodinium sp. clade A. The sequence goes on from BGNK01000893.1 coordinate 119,669, forward strand.
GGTTGAACGGAGACGTGTTCTCCGTTGGGCCTGCAGCCCATCGCCGATTCTCGGCTGATTCTCAACTGCGACATCACGTGAAACAGTCGAGCAGTCATGCCAAGTCATGTCGTCTTGCCATTCCGGAGTTTGGGCAGGATTGACTTCCTGGAGAGTCTACAGGGTGCGGACGATTCGCACAGTGCTGAAGGTCTGACCTGCAATCTTCCTCTGTCTGCTCTTCGGATAGTCCCCTCACAGCATGCGCTAGAATGGGAGACAGTGATCTGCATCCCTACTAGTATGCGAAAGGGCGACCTTTCAGTGGATCTCAGAAGGACAACGGGACCCAGCATGGTCCATGCATTGATCGAAAAGACATGAAGAGGGAGCAGTTCTAAATCGTTGTGAGGCCTTGCAGCAAAAAGTAGAGCATAGTCGGTAGTCTAGCACACAAAGACAGGCCTCACGCCTTGCTGGTCTGGCCCAGCTTGGCTTCTCAGGGCTCCAAAGCGAATCCAAACCATCAAAGACAGCTCGAAACGCTGTGCTGAAGATGAGGGACCTGAGGAGCTTGAGGCTGTGCCAAACCCGCCATAAAGTCTGCACTGCGTTTGATTCTCCACATCGGCGTCGCTCTCAGACCTGTCCAGGGCATCCACTCCAAGCTGCGGAGCAGGCATCGGACTGGCTTCTCTAATCTCTACACTGCATCTCTTTGGCCACACAGTTTGGCCACAGGCACTCTGCGATTTGGATATGTGGTTCGCCCTTGCTGATGCAACCTCTTTTCCAGTAACGTGGCTTCAAACAGGGTGACAGAACGGGTTGGTGTCAGCCATGCTGAAATTGAACGTTAGTTTCCTGCGAAGGTTAACATCCGCCAAATGAAGGAGACCTTCAAGGATGATCCTCACAAATTCCGGCATTTGGAAGGCGATGCAGCAAAGTCTGCTATGCCTGACTATGATGCGAAAGACTTCTGCATGCACGCTCGAAGCATCAGCCACTTTGCTGAACTTGACTGCAACCTCATTGGTGCGAATTGTGTATCGCAGACTTCGCACCCAAGCAGGCCACGTTGATCGGCTTGAAATAAAACAAAGGAGAGAACATGTTGGACGAGCACTTCGACCTGACAGCGGAGCGGATCCAGGAGCTTCTGGTCTGAATCTGGCAAGCGCAGACCGAAGCGCAGTCAGAGCCAGAGCAATCTTGGCGGCTAAGGATATTCTTGCGTGTCTCCAGCGGGAACGAGATTCGCACTGCTGAAGACCTGCTAGAAGGCCTCGCTATGCCTCGCTACACTTTTCACTGACGCGACGTAACCCTGCGACGGAGATGCTTGGAGGTTTGAGCAAGGTCGGCATAAGCTGCCAAGATGTCGCGCGTGTGGCCGCGCCGTTCCGCCTCATCATGGGCCAAAGGAGCAACCGAGGCCTGAACGGCTAAACAGCCGACGTGGAGCACACGGAGACATGTCCAGAGTCTTCTTTGCCGTAAATTTAAAAGCATAGCCTGGAGCAAGTTTATGCCTCATGAATTGGGGACTGGAGGCTTGCAGCCCATGGAACTGGACGTGATTCTTTCCAGACTGAAGCTGGCACAACTTCTGGGGCGCGGAGAAGGCGTCTGACCGCAGCACTGCAGCATGTCCATTGTTGGCGTGTAACATGTTCTCTGTCTCAGGCAGCGTCAGTGGGAGCGTTCCCTCTGGTCGCTTCACGCTCGTGGATTATAACATGCACAGAGCTGCAGTGCAGGAGCGCAGGAGGGTTCTGATGGGCTTATCGCCATGACACTTGACTTGATGACACGTTACATGTGGCTCTGCTCCAACTCGAAGGATTTGATTGGTGAGCGAGTACTCAGATTCTTCTTCGGCCATCGAGCTCAGCATCCCTCCCCTGACAGTATTCACCGGTGGATCCACATGCGCGGTTGTCACCTTATTTTGCTGATGGCCCTGATGGTAAAGTACCGGCTTTCTCCACTGGGCGTTGAGGACATTATTGAGCAAGGTGCTTGGCCTGCAGAAAGTCTGCTGGTAAGGATGGGTCTGATCTGCATCAATTGCAGATGAAGCTTTTTCTCGACGGAGGCCCAACGAAAGTGGGCGAGCACGGCAACAACATCTTCGTTACGCTGGACTGGTTGCAAGTCGACCCTGGGTCATCACGACAGCGGGACGCATTTGATGGTTCTGGCCCGGTGCAAATCAGCTGCTCGTATGTGTCTCTGATAATTTCGGCGCCCCATCGTGCAGACACGCTGACCCTCGATTGGCCATTTTGGTGAAGGGCTTCTGCAGATTTATATAAAGTCTAGAAATCCCTCGTCGATCATCAACAGCAATCCCATCGCTTGGACGGCATGCCAAGGATCACCGTGGTGCAGCCCAACCGCTTGTTTGAGCAGGAGCTTCCACGCTTGCACTCCGGCTGCGCTGCCTGAATCTGCTTGCGCTACTAACGCAAAAAACCCTAAAACCCTAAACCCTAAACATCCCTAAACCCAACACCCTAAACCCTGAATTCCCGCAAGCCAAAACCGTGGCTGCTTGGTTGAAGGACTGGCCTGGTGGAGAAAACTCGAAGGCCACCTTCAATGACGCCTGGTCAGAGGCCCTCATGGAACGGCTGAAGTTGCCCGGCCGCAAGCCTGAGATCCGAGGTTCTACAGAACCTCTGACCTTTGCCTCTAACCTCCCGCCCCTGGTAAGGGCTCGGACTTTCTGAGCCCTTCTTGCACCAAATTTCACAGGCTTGTCTCGATTTAGGGGGTTGGTACTAGTACCGTTACCTAACGCCGACTCGCCGCGAATGTGAGCAGCCCAGACCTGCCCTTTCAGAAAGTCTGCAGTTGTTTGATGCTTCCCTTCTTTGGGCTTGGCTGTTGCCTCGTTGAGAGCTCGCCACCGAAGCTTCATGGAGGCCAGCTTTCCTCAGTCCTCTGGCAATCCTTCCTGGGATGGGATGTCACGTCTTCGAATGCCTGTGCAGCTTCATCCATTGCCATGCTGGTATGTGGCGGGCGTCGGAAACTACAGCTGAGGAGATTGGCATCCAGACTGGCAGAGCATGATGTCAGGTATCTCGCCCAGCACATCGTGCAGCTCCTTGGCTGCTTCTCAGCCAGCGGTAGCTCTACGTACTACGTACTGTTACTGAATCTCGGTTACAAGTTACAAGTCCTTGTATGTGCAGTGCTCGAAAAGAGCTGAAACGGACCGAAGGCTTTGTGTGGACGATCTGCTGTCGGTCGTCCGAGCTTTTGCTGTCCCTTGGCCCAGTGCAGAGAAGTCTAAGCTAAGCTTCCAAGGGCCAAAGGCCGAGCAACGCTTGCTTGACTCACGAACTCGAGGCGAGACTCGACAGGCTGGAGGAGGACTTAAACCCAAGTCCCAGCACGGCCTCCGTGACATCTTCGTGGGCAGCTGGCAGCCGGGTGCGCTTTTCACCAGGGTTTGCCTCGCGGAGCTGAGTTAGTTTGAGATGCCCTGTCGGAGGTGCCGCCAGCCAGCTGGCTTTCAGAGGCAGGGTCCGGGTTGCTTCAAGTTCCGGCTCTGAGAACTGCCGGAGGCGGCTGAGGGCTGAGTCTGCCGTGCGCCCCAGGTCTCCCTTGTCCGGCTCCAGCTGGCTGTGGTTTGTCGACGCTTGCGCAATCATCGGCTCATGCTGCGCAGACTGGTGGAGCGGGTTAGCGAGGCTGGCGTGGACAGAAGGCGGTGTGTTCTTCAAGAAGTGTCGGATGGTCAAACAGCGTCGCTCGAATCTTGAAGGGGTTTAGCTGGGTCAAGAACCAGGCTGGCTGGCTACTTGCGGGACGTAGGTGACGATGTCGAAGTTTCCCTGGAAGATGCCGGGCACTTGATTGACAGGCGGGAGTAGTATGGTTCTACACAGATACACGTTCAATAGCCGGAGGCTTAGCAGCTTGAAGAATCTACGGCAGTCTGCTTGGATGATCTTTCGGCCGTCGCAGCCAGGTTGTGTTCAATCGTTCAGCATGTGTACTTTGGTGTAAGTGTCTCGTGTTGGGAGTCAGAAGTCACAGCTTCGAAGATTGACCATGGTCCAATGGTAGGTGCGCTGCTTTGGCTTCCGCTTACGACACCGTGGTCAACAGGGAGGCGGACGCACAAAGACGGCAGTCCAAGGACCGATCGCACTCAGAGGCACGGCTTTTGGGAGGAAACCAGTTCTCTGCTTGCCTGTTTCAGGATGCTGCATTGCAAGAGCAGGAGGAGCAGAATCGCCACGCAGAGCGTCTGAATGACACTCTCTTCGTCTTGACAACTGCCACGACGCTCTTTGCACCCGTGCAATTCCTCGCCGGCTCCAGCCTGAAAGATGCGTTCCGTTCTCGCACTTCGCGGTTCTTTGTTCAAGAGCTGCAGGTGTCTATGGCATGAACTTTGCAGTCGACGGTGATCCTACCATTCCCGAGCTCAAGTGGGAGTACGGAATCCCGGCCCAAATATTCAAGCCTGCACCATGTTTGTAGGGCAGGTACACACGCGTGTGAAGTAGGATGAACTAGGCAACTCACGAGCCATTGACGATGGAAAACAGCCATGTTGGCTTCGTTCGTTTCAGTGGTGTTGACGAAACCTGGCCACAGCCTTCATGAGCGCGACGATGTGTCCAGGCTATTTGTACTTTTGGATCCTGGTGGTCATCTACCTCATCGGCAGCAGCGTGCTGGCCGTGAGAGTTTTCAGACGGCTGAGGCGCGTCTGGTGCGGGAGCCGAAGTAAAGGAGCCCATCAACTGTGACTATGGTGACTCTCGACTTTCTTCCAGGATCCAGCAGAAGAGCGCTCTTCTGTTCAGGACCGATGCCTATTGTCAGCGTCTTTTTCCATCCCCACGTCTGCCTTCCGTGGTAGGAATCGTCGCAGCACTTCATGGTCAGAGGCAGCAACTTGGCAGTCCTGGCGTCAGAGCTCCCTCGTGTCATTTGGCTTTGCGTGATATGTCGGGCAGATGTTGGATTCAGCAGCGGATTCAGCAGACGAGAGCAGCTGATAGAATCTGATACAAGAAGAGGACTGCTGGCAGAACCCGGGCCGAGGGCGAGAGTCGGCCGAACCTCCACGGACGGCCTTTTGGCGAAAGGGAGGATTTCACCGATGCCACATATCAGGTGCTGCCAGGATGATCCTTCGTCAGAAAAAAAAGCCATCCAACTCATCACTGCCTGCATGTTCGTGCCAGCACACGCCACCATTCAAAGTGCAAGTGCATGCACCGGGTGACAGGTATGGCAGATCTGGATCCATGGCTGGCTAGCCTGTCAGCAGAACTACTAGGGCGTCTACAAGATGACACTTGGAACTAGCTTAGCCTTGCAGCAATTAAGCCAACATAGCCTCGTAGAGAAGTTGACATTCACCCAAAATACGATGCCCGAGGATCCGTCGCGTCGACCGCGAACGCTCGTCTTGCATCATCGCGGCCGGCTAGATACGGAGCGCATCCAGTGCCGAGCAGCTTGTGGATTGCTACATAGACGTCATGCACAGGACCATGCGAAGAACTGGATGGCAGGCCTGTCCGTCGTGTTCAAGTCAGCCCGGGTTTGGGAAGACCCTGCCAGGGCGCACTTCTGCAGGGGCCTGAGGCGGTCCATGTAAGATCCTGCCATGTCAGTCATGTTTCCTTCAGTCCTGCTGAGCTGCTGAGGAGTTGACAAAGACAGTCAGCAGATCGTGCGTGCCCTGGCTGCACAAACCCAGTGCTTTCTGTGACATGCGGTGTGTCTGGGATAAGCGCTGCAGCTAGACGTGCAAGTACCGTGCAGGCTTTTCCAGAATATTCCGTGGCGTCCATAAAACCTGGCAGCGCCGCTGGACACCGATCTCAACGGATCAGCCCGATCGTAGATGTTTGCCCAACGCACTGTGCAGGAGCAGACTGGCCAATCCCGGCATCAGTCATAGCAGAGACCGCAGCCTGGATGCAACTGCGCGGTATTGCCATTGCAGGAAATGCCACGAGCTTTTGCCTGCTGTGCCTCATGCCTGATGCAAGGCAAGGAAGCTCTTGCAAGAGCGGGTTTGGGCCTTGGCTTCTGGATGCCAGTTTACACAGAGTCGTAACATCTGCATGAAAGGTCAGCTCCCCCTTCCCTTGCAGCCGACTGGCTCTGGGAGCAACCGATTTCGTCAAGGCCAAGTCCTCCGTCCTCCGTGACATGTGCGGAATATTACCGGGCTGCAGGTCGAACACCACGGGTCGCAGCCTCACCTTGAGCACACTGCAATGACGAGCTATCAATTCATCCGTTGCCGAGGCCTCGCATAACTGCCTTCTTCAATGCCAAAGCTCGCGAGGATCAAGAAGGTCCTGAGGCCGACTCGCCCATTGTCTCCCAAGTCCCAAAGTCACGGAGCCCTCTCCACTCTGACACAGGAGAAGTCGCCACCGCCTACAGAGTCAGAGTCTGAAAACGAAGGCCTTCCTCCACGCCTCGTGTCAAGCATTCTCGTAGTTTCTATGAACAGGCTTCGACTTTGGCAGCAAGGAGCCCGTGACAGAAGCGCCGCCCGAGACCACACAAGCGAAGGATGCCCTGAAACTTCGCACACGTTTTGCCATCTGAAGCCGAGCCGCCAGCCTGGCAGAGCCGCCAGGAAAAGGATGTGCTTCCGGTCAACGTTGCCGAGTTTCATCGCGCGAGCCGTCAACTCCTAAGGCCTAAGGTCCTGAGAGATTCTGAGGGTTGAGGGTCCAAAAGCCAAAGTGTGGGGGGATGGGGGATTTCTGGTCCAGCGGAGCCGAGGTTTGCACTTCCTGGGCACCTGGCGGGAGCGCTTCGAGCGCTGGCGCGCCGCCGGCGGAGGCGGAGGCGAAGGCGCGCTCCCGAGGGATGGAGGAACGTGAGGCTGCGCTTCGGGATGTTTTGGGACTGCCGCGGGCTCTGCAGCATGTCATGGGAAATAATTACAGTATCCAGCAGGTGCGTCCAGTCCTGGAATATCCGGATGTAGCTAGATTGTGCTTGCAGCCCTTGGGTATGCAGCTAGCCGATGTGTATTTCTGGCAGGTGAAAGTTGCACTGGGAGGTAGCGATTTGGAGACGCAAACACCTGGTGTCAACTAGGATGCACACCTACAGATGCATCTAGAAGACGAGCCACTGCAGGGTAAGGGCCAAAATAGGAGGTGTGTAATGAGAGCCATTCAAGAGAAACAGCTCCGCAAAACGCAGCACGCTTTCTTGGTTTCTGTTCTCGTGTGACAGGGCCAGACGTTCCAGAGCAGGCCGACCGGCTGCGTCAGGACGACTGCTGCGCTATTTTTCCGAAGTGCACATGTTGCTTAGAATTGAACATAGAGTCGGGAGCTTGCTTAATGTCACCCGGGTCTCTTTTTCGGCACGGTGTCCTATAGCGGCTGCACACCACAGTCGAAAGAAGCAAGTGTCAGCAGGACATTGTTTGGAATTGGCATGTGGTGCCACATTTCATTCCGGCCGTTCAGGAGGTGGCAATGCTTCAGCAAGATGATGCCGAACCTGTGTGGGCTCATTTGGCAGAAGCCCTGGCGTGAAGGTCGACGGCAGTCGATTACTCGATTGTGTTGGTGCCAATCGGTTGGCCGACGACAACACCTTGCAAGCAGCAGACAAAGATTCCGAGGACATGGATTGCTTCTTCGCTTCCGTAGCAACTCGTGATATGGCCCAGTCGGCAGGGGCCTCCGACTTCTTCGTTGAACTTACTCCCCTCTCGCTCTGCCCATTGCAGGCCGGGACAGAAGCAGAGGAGGAGGCCAACTTGCCCACGAGCAGCATCTTGCACAGCTGTGGGCTGGAAATCTTACTGGATTTTCAGGTTCCCACAGCCGTGGTCTCTGGCCTGGGAGCGAGCTCAGAGATATGTTCAGCGCAAGATTCTCAGTTGTGCACGGTCGCTTCTTGCTGTGCAAGCACGACATGTCCCCGACTGGACGAACCTTGCATCTCCTACTATGAGAAGGAACTATGCCGCTCGTCGCGCTGGGGTGTGTTCCTCGGGCTTTTGCTTGCATAAATCTTGTTTTGCGGGCTGCCTCGTTCAGGTGAATACTCATCTCTGGTCCGTTGAGCGAGCGCGGGCAGTTCTGCCATCGCTACTAGCTCAAATAAGAAGCAAGTGGGCCACCCCAGTTCCAGACAGACTTACGTCGGGCTTGCAGCTGGAAGCGAGAAAAGGTTGAGGCTGGTTCCAATATCATCTGAGCTACTTCGCTCCGTGCAAACCTGAGTGGCTTGCTTGTGTTCCGTGCTTCCTTTTCATGCACATAGCGCCCGAGGTTGAAGAGACCTGGAAGAAGGCACCGTAGTGGGCATCGAAGCAAAGATGTCGGTAAATCTCGACTAGAGATCTTAGGGCTTATGGCTTTGGCAGGTATACCAGCTGCTTGCCAGAAGCACAGCCGGAGCAGAGACACTCACACACACACACACACACACGCAGAGCATGCTGGCAGCTTTGTTGTGCAAAGTTGCTTTGCAAATCCTCTACTGAAGCGCACTCTCTCGAGGTGGTGGCTTGTAAAGACGAGCCCGACCATGTGTTCATGAGATCCTGCGATGAAGCCGTGGCGCCCCCGGTTGCAGCAGCACCTGGCAGAATGTTGATGTTGTGGAGCCCATCTAGAATCTAGGCACTGTCGGTGAAAGGAGTGCGGGCTGCAGCCTTAGGAACCAAAGATCTGGATGCGACTAATCAGGCATGCAGGTCTCCAGCCACTCCGCCACATGTAGCCAAAGCTTGGCAGGATCCCTTGGCTTGGGCAGAAGCCCTGCGCAAGGCTGTTCGTTTGCAGACATGCCCGGGCCGGAGAGCGCGCCGAAGCCCCCATCCATGGACCTTGAATTGTCTTGAGCATTCAGGCTGTACCTGCAGCGTTGGCATCGGGCCAAGCCAACTCGTCGCGAAGCTCGCAACGAAGGTGGCTATTTGGGCTGATATGGCGTTCCGTGAAATCGAAGGCGTCCCTCGACATGCAGGCCTGCAAGCCAAACGGACAGCGGAGGGTAATGCAGAAGGAGGCCGTGTCATGGAATGTTTATAGCACATATTGGCAAAATGGCATCATGCCATCATGCATGACAATGTATGTGCTTACATTTTTCTCACGTGCACTCTTGGCGAATCCATCGAGGTCAGGCCATTCATTGCTGATCTGCCACTGCGAGAAATGCCTCAGGTGCGCTTGAACTGTGAGCTTGGATAGCGAGAGTCGACACAAAGTGCTTTTGTTGGTCCCATTTGGCAGAGATCCCGCGAGCTTGGGGCTCAAGACAAGCGAAAGACTTTGCAAAGGTGGTTTAGTCTTGGCCCAGCGGCCCAACCAATGGATTCACAAGGACCGGACCTGAGGCCAGCTGCCTGTGCTCAGTGCTTCAAGATGAATCTGAATCGTCCTACCTTGTCATTCCGTCCGAGGGGCATGTGACGTAGTGCATGTTGGAGATTCTTCCGACTGGGTGAACGGATGCCAGATGCGTTTGACAGTTTTAGGAAGTTGAAAGTTGAGCCCGGAACGGCATTCGTTCATGCACATGGCGGCATGGTTTCGTTGGGCTGTCGAGGAACTTATAGTGCGGGGCTACAGAAGACATGTGCCACTAGTTCCCGCTCTTCGTCTGACGCAATCAATCTCACGATGTCTCCCGTGCTTTCCAGGCGAAATGCGGCAGTGCCCACGCAACAAAAGGCCTTCTCGACAGCACCTCGGGTTCTGGCCATGCCAAAGAGCCCCGACCTGAGAGAATCATGAGACTTCTCGCTTGTATTGGAGATGTGATTCACGCTGTGTCCGTGTGAGACGGTCTCGATCCCGCATGCCGGGATTTTGGCAGAAACCCATGCCCGATACTCTCTCATGTATCAACTCATCCCCACGACACCTTCACCGAGGTGCACCACTCATTGCACATTTACAGGGGCAAGGACAGGATTCCCAGGCACCGGGCACGGCTCAGCTTCGTGGGAACGGCGCTTGCACCAGGTTGTGAGGTGCTGAGCTCTTTCTGCTGACGCTGTAGGACTCGAAAGCTGCCGAGCCAGGGATTCGGCTCCATGAGAACAAAGCTGCGATTCTTGGAGCAGAGCTTGTCGTAATTCCTTGGGCACCTCCAGCGGGAAGTCTTCACGTCGGCTCAGTATGGTGTATGGTTCTGCTGTGACATCAGGAATCCATTCAAACTGGCGCGGTCGGGGTATGGAGGAACCGGCTCCGGAGTCAGCCAGGGTGTGATTGCAGGAGACTTGCAGAGCACCCAGGCCCTGAGGCCCTAGACCCTGAAGCCAGAAGCTCGAAGACCCCTCCTGAGGAGCTGAGTATGCCCGTGGGCCGCTGCAGCCTACCTGGGCCGCTGAGCTCGCTGATCGGAGGAGGGCGCATCTCGGCAAAGCTCTGAGCTAGGGTCTCTGAATTTCTCAGTTTCGTACTCGTCGTACTCCGTACTTTGCGGGTTCTTGTTGCTTCTGAAGCGGCTGCAGCGCCAGTTCTGCATTGTTGTGCTGTCAGGGCCCTCGGCCGGCCGTGACTGAGCTCCAAAGAAGGATCTCGGACTTCCCCGGGACTCCCAGAGCCTCTTAGCTTCGCCTCTTCGCTTCACAAGCAAAGTCTTGCAAACAGAGCAAGGATAGTGGCGGCTCCCGCGGTTGAGCCGGAATGATAATGTCTGCCGATAGCACCAGTTGAGCACTTCGGCGTCCGAGTTCAAAAAAACGTGCGCCGCAGTTCAGGTCAGAGCAACCTCTAAGCATTCCTGGGTCAGGACATGCACAAGTCAACAGCTGGTGCAGCCTGGCTAGGTCCAGGTCAAGACAGCGTGCATTCAGCAATGGCACGCAACGGCTCAAACCAAGTCAAGTTGCACAGCATTTGTTCGAAATTCAATTCCGCTTGGGCGACCGAGGGGATAAAGACGTTGGGTTGCGGTACACACACATCATGCACACAGCAGTCATACCCAGTCGAGTTTCACAGATCAGACAGCGTGTGTAATGCGAGCGGGATGAGAGAAGGCGGCGCTGTTTGGGCGGCACCACGCAGGGGACTTGCCTCAAATCTTTCAGATCAGCATTAGCAGGTCGAGCCAAAAGAGTGCCATCTTCGCCAGGACATGTTCAGCCCCTGAAGGGCGTGGGCCCGCTGCAAGACGTATCGGCCAGCACGGCTGTTGCCCTGCTCTCAGCTTGGCAGCGAGTGCGGCAAGGACCGATGGTTCCTCTTGTCCTTGCAAGCTTGGTATCGACGGCTCCAGTATGAATCCTAGCCCTAGCACCAGAGGACTCGTGGCATTGGCTTCTGACGCGGATCAAGCGGAACCAAGTGTGCAGCTGGCTGACGGCCAGCATGCGGCGACGCTGGTTCATGCCGGTCTTGCCGACATGTGCCTCACCTGCAGAGATCTGCCCAGGGCCCAGGGCTGAGACACTGTGTACCACAGCGCCGCATCCTGAAGCCGAGGTCGGCAGCACTGGAGGCCTCAGGGAAGCGATTAGACGCGATGCATCGGCCAGAGTTGCTCTTCTGCTTTCCTCGTCGATACATTGGTCGAATCTTGGTCACGATAGACAATGATAGGCATGATAGGCAGCAGCCACTCTGGAGCTCTCCCTGCCCCAGGAGATCTGCACAATCTGGTTCAGCTGGGAACCCGGCCCGGGCGAGCAACTGACCGGAAGTCGCGCTTCATGGACTTGGCTGCGCTGGTCGGCGCGCGGCTCCAAAGGATGTCGGTCTCTCCTCAGGAGGTGTGGTGATGTGTGGTGGTGCTTACCGTACCTCTCAAAAAAGGATGCTCGAGTTGGGAGGAGAAGATGTGGAAGAGCTTCACCCAACTTGCGATTGAGGAGGCGGATGTGGGAGTCCTCGGGACAAAGCAATCCTTCGGAAGGCATCTGCATCTTAAAGGCGGGGCAACTGGCCAGATTCAGCTCATGCAGGCAGGGGTGGTGTTGGTACCATGTCTTTCAAGAGCTCCAGAGCCAGTGCACGAGCCCTTGCGTCAAAGGACTGGGAGTGGCCCTACATGTTTGCCTTGGCGGATGTGGGCTTTGATCTTGCCTTGCGCCACGCACAACTTGCCGGCCTCTCACGGCTTCGAATCCTGGAAATTGGCTGGGGCCAGGCCGGAAGCCAAGTGGTCCACGATGTACGGTGAGATTTTTTTAATATGTGGTGGCAGGGCCACACGGCAGTGGCTCAGAGGTAGTGTGACGTATCTGTTTTATACTCTCCGTATATTTAATTCCGTAAACACTCACACATTTTGTGTGGGGGCAGGGCAGGGCCAAATCTTGCAAATTAGACGCTAATTCGCTCAAATCAGGCCCTGGCCTCTGGCCCTGGCCCTGGCCCTGCCCCTGCCAGGGTCCGCGGCTCGCGAGCGAACCAGCGCCCAACGCGCAAGATTCACATTTGCGCCCTGTGTTTCGCGAGCGAATTAGCGTCTAATTCATTTGCCTTCCCCCCTGCCCCTGCTGGCCCGGGCCCTGGCCCTGCCCCTGGCCCTGCCCCTGNNNNTTCGAATCTAATTCGCGCAAATCTCCAAATGACAGGCCGGGGTTCGAGCCCACGGCGTTTGGTCATGAGCGAACCAAGACTCTTGCCCGATCCATTTGGCCAGCCGGTCGATGGCTTATAGGTTCCAGGCTTCAAACCACGGCCAAAAATCTAGCCCTCCATCCCTCTTTGCGGATTTGAGCGAATTAGCGTCTAATTCGCAAGATTCAGATTTGGGTGCCACCCAGCCCGCCCCAGCCCCGGGGCTCGCCCTCACCTGGGCCTTCCCAAACCCTCCCCAGCCCTCCAGTTTTGTTTGTTCTCTGCCGCACCGACCCTCCAGCCTTCCCCAACCCTCCGCCAGACCTCCAGCTCCCCACACATCCTCCGCATGTTTTATTTCATGGCCGGGCCGACCGCGCCCTTCACAGAGGTAGTATGAGGTACCTGTTTAATCTATTTTTATGTCCGCATATTTAAAAAGCGTCGCCGTAACNACACATCCTCCGCATGTTTTATTTCATGGCCGGGCCGACCGCGCCCTTCACAGAGGTAGTATGAGGTACCTGTTTAATCTATTTTTATGTCCGCATATTTAAAAAGCGTCGCCGTAACAGTTAGATAGAGGAATAGTCGCTAAGGGACTACGGTTACTGCGACGCCCTGGCAGGGGATCAGCGGCCGTCGGCTTCTGGATAACGCGGAGAAAGCAGGACTTTGGCGCCCCCGAAGCTTCCGAGACAGCCTTCCACTTTGCAAATCGCTGACTGTGACTGTCAGGAAGTGCCCTGCCACAACTGCAAATCGAGTATGAGGTTGTGGAGCTGCATCCCGCTGTGGCAGCAGACGCTCGACGGGAGGCCGAAACAAGAAAGAAGGCAGGGCGCTCCATCCCTCAGAGGATGCTCCCAATAATACGCTAAAGCCACCAAGAGACCGGCACGGCTGACCTGGGCCAGAACCAGGCAGCGTGAAACAGATAGCATGCAACGGCTCTCTCTCTCTCTCTCTCGCTCCCTCTGTCTCCACTGCGATGAGCCGAAATCTGAGGGTATGCTCGCTGGGCAGAAGTAAGTTTTCACTCCTTGAGTGATTGGCATATCGTTGTGCCTCGAGCGTCCCAACTGTCTCAGTGTTCTGTTGCTCTGCACTTGGCTGGAAGTTCAAAATCCTAAACCTGCATCCCTGGCAGGGGCCTGTCAAGGCCTTCCATGTTCACGAGGGACCGTGGCAGAAGATTCTGCCAGAGCTTCCAGCACAGTCGTACAACCTGCTCTTCTATGACCCTTTGAACATCAGCCCGAGGCCGAACGAAAAGCATGTTAGCAGCGTGCATGGGCATTCAGCGTTCCCCGCTTGATCATCAGATATATTGGAGAGCAACAGCGCTTCGAAAACTGGGGCCTTCCGATGTGCGTCTTCGAAGCGCTGCAGTGAAGACCCCGGCTTTCAGACTGACATAAACTGCCATTCTGTTGCATACTAGTCACTATAGTCTGTCCATTGCCATACACCGTCCAAGCTTCTGCGTGAGGTTTTATCGCGTCCTGCGTCCGGGCGGTGTGGCTGTGCAGTATGCGGTTTCTCACAGGACGAGCCTGATCCGAGCGAGAAGCATTCCGCATCAATATTTCTCTTTGACAGCTGTGGCGAGCATCGTGGCCAAAAGCCAGTGCTGCCTGCAGGACTTCGACCGTGGAGTTGTTGCAGCGTCAGATTGCTCCGTTGTTCAGTGCGCTGAGTCTTTCTAGGCCGGAGCGCTGGTGCATTCACAGGACTGAGGTTTGTGTTGTGCATGTTGTGCTTGATTTTCGTGATCTCTGCTAGGCTATCCGGGCTACGAGCAGAAGCCAGAAGCTGAGAAGAAGGGCAGTCCAGCCCAGACCGAACGGCCAGATGTTGAAAGCCAGTTTGGAAGCCGTACGGTGCCACATCAAGCATTGAAAGGCGAACTCCTCCTATGTGACTGCGGCGGAGGCCCCAGTGCAGCTTTTTTCGGCTTCTGACACTGTCTTCTGGCGGCTTGACGCGACAGGCGCACGACCTGTACGTGCCAGCTTTCGTCAAGTAGCTCTAGTGGATCGACTTGGTCGACCACCAGAACAATCCATCAGAAGCTATCAGCGGCACCTTGCACATGATGGAAGTCGAGCAAGTTTCTAGCGGTGAGCACATCTGGCATGCTGAAGAGCAGACGACTGGTCAACGCAGTACCAGTCACAGCTGCGATGCAGACAGGGCGTCGGCCACAGACGTGGAGGTGTTACGATGATCGCGGTTCTGTCCGACGCTAGACAGCCCGGACAGGGATGGCTTCCCTCGGCTTGCAGAAACATCGCGGGAAGAAAAATGGCTGCGGTGCTGCATCGTACTGCTGTGCCTGCCAAGCTGTGTGGACAGACTGGACAGTGGTTGCCCATGTCATCCCGCACTTTCCAATGACGGGCATTTGTTTTGATGCCACAGGTTGGGCATGCCATGTCGGCAAAGCTGCAGGCGAAGTTGGATGTGGGATAGTGGATAGTGTAGGTCCGAATGGCTCAACAAGCAGCACTGGTACGTGCAGTCAAAGGCAACGACTCAGCCAGTTCTCCAGACACAGTTTTGCCTCTGGCTGCTAGTACTGTGGGTCTCATTAGGCGGATTGCAGGGCGACCTAGCGGCGATCGTTGAGTGGCAGGAGCGTGGGTTGGAAACCTGCAGGGACATCCAGTCTTTGGAGCCACAGCCTTAGTGTCGAAACACCTCGAAGCGACTAGTATGCATGGAATTCGGCCACATGCAGGCAGGGACGACTGCGTGAGTGGACACTCGGCTGCACGGTAGCAACTCTTCTGAATCTTGGCTCTTATGCCAAGGATGGCGTTTGGGTCAGAGGACTCGTGACTCGTCTTTTCAGAAGCCTTAGTAGTAGCAGGTTTGGCGCCAAGGGCGAGACACTTTGGCTCAACGCGCAGGGCCTCGACCAGGCTCGGGCTGTTCTCGCAGTCCGCTCACGGGAGTTCCTGCAGAAGCCTGGTCCAGGCGAACGCTCTCAGCTCGGCACCTGCACAAAGGAAGTCGGGATCTTGCAAAGGGCAGCAGAACGGTGCTCCTAGAGCTGCTTTCTTAGGTCCGTCAGCGCAGAGATGCGTCTCGACCGCATTGTGAGCATGCTGGCCCTTTGCATGCCGCTCCCAGCAACTGCGAGAAGCTACAGACGAAATGGCAAGGAACTGGGGAATTCGATGCCAAGATTGGGCTGCTGCCGTCAAGATCCTGTCAGAGGCCCTTGATCAACATGGATGGCGCGTCTCTTGCTCTTTCTCATGTCTCTTTGGCTGTGCACGTGGCTAGCCGATACTTCTTCGTCCTATCCACGAGTGGATTTCCATCCACCGACGCTACTGGTAGGTCTCGCAACAGCTTTCCGAGCGTCTTCTTGCCTGCGATTTGCGTCCGTGTCCCGGACCCGCTCACACCGGACTCACACCTTCTCTGAAGCTCGGTTGACAGTCTCGGGCTGTGGGGCAAAGTCCCACTGTCCGACCCAGGTGCTATTCATCTGACCTTGAAGCTCAAGCTTGCCGTGCCCGGTTGGGTGCCTTCCTCACTCTGGCAATGACACTTTCGGCATTTATATTTAAGCAGCTGTTTTCGGAGGTGGAGCCGATCAAGAGAGGTGGCCATGGCCAGTGCGACGATGTGAGTCGCTCTGCGCCCCTTCCTGATGCAAGCAACGTAGCTCGGATAGCAAAGAGACAGAGCGAAGAGGCAAGCACAAGCAGCACAATCCTTTGAGCCAAGGAGCCTGCCGTGCTCCTCAGGCTGCCAGAGGGCTTTGGTGCTTCAGGGTTGTCAGCTGTCGCAATCGGCACAAAGCGCCGAGAGGACTGCACAACAGCTCTTTGACGCCTTGTCTCCAGATCCGGCGCCTTGGCTTCAGTGAGCTCAAGCAGCCTCGACTCTTGACATTGAACGATTTGTTTTCCATAGGAGATATGTCTGCGAAGCTGCGAACATCTGCACCAAGCCCCCCAGCAAGTAGCTTTTGCCCTAAGGTTAGGCTGCGTGGAGTTGGGCTTGCCGCCAAACTTGGTCAGAGTCTGAGAATACTTGGGTTTGGAATTCGGGACCTCGAGGCATGGTTTTGATGAGAAAGTGCTGACTCAGAGGCACCGCCAGCTCAAGCTCACGTGGCCGCCTCAGCTGTGCGCAGACTGGAAGGCTAGGTCTTATGTCTTAGCCCCTAGCCGCCCCAGCCCGCAATTGCAACATCGACTGCTCTCTGCTAGCTCTGCTCTCATAGTCCCGCTCAGAGTATGAGGTTGGCAGGGCCTTGCCTCGGCCCGCACCAGGAACCACACATGTTGCAGCCAATCGATCTGAACAGCCTTTGTCTGAAGCAAGTAACCTTTTGTGCTCCGAAACGCGGTCTTCAATCCCAAAGCCGACAGTGTCGCAAGTCAGCTAGTTGGCATGGAATAATCAAGCTGTGTGTCGGCAAGCAAGGAGGGTGGAGCATGCAGTCTGTTCGCGAGCCACTGTCAAGGCAGCCCTCAGAAAGCTGCTGCGGGCACTTCGAGCTTGACCAGGCTCTCTGGTCGTGTTTGGACATTGTGACAGAAACCGGAAGCTAGAGGTCGATGTTCTCGAGGCCCATGTCACAACAGATGCTTCCAACGGCAATATTCTGAAAGGTGGTTGAAGCGTGGACCGACAGAGAGCAGCTTGGAGAAGGCAGTCCGTCCTGTTGCTTTGCATGATACTTCCACTTGCCTCGCCGCATGCTGATCTGTCTCCTGAGGCTCCTCATGCATCTATTGGCTTTCTGTGAATCAGGCGGCAGAAGCCCCCGCAGCAGCCTTTGCAGACTCACACATTGCCGGATCCACAGAATAAAAAGAGTGGAGGGTGGAGGAAGAGCTAGCGCAAGAAAGGTTGTGGACCTGGAAGGCTCCGAGCAGGTGCAGGTGCAGGAAAGCTATCCAGAAGCCAGAGATCTTTGAGCAAGGCTATGCTGTCTGCGATGCCATGCCAGGAGCCGGACAGCAGAAACCACGTGGAGTGCCCCGTGTGCTCCAAGCTCCTGAACAAGGCCAGCCTCATTCGTCGTGGCAGGGACAGAGCACCACATGTTTCACGCCCGAGTTCCCCAGACCACGTTTCTGATTGCAGGTCACTGAACGAAGTCGTTTCAGCGTGTCAGGACGAAGCAGATGCTCACGTGAATGCACACTTCGAGGGTGGATCTGCCAAGCTCCCAGTTGCCTTGCCCGAGCTGCCACCTCGGAGCTCTCCTCTGCTTGGAAATTAACGCTAGAAAATGTTTGTTTTCGCAAGATTGCAAGCAATGATTCAATTGACTTCTGATCCCTTTGGTACGTCTCCTCTACTCCTCTTGCAGGCAGAACCGCCTGAGAAGCGCTTGCGCCTTGCAGGCCGTACTTCGATTCCCGTCATGGCTTCAGAAGTTAATAAGACATCTTTGGCAGTTGTGGCTGGTGATGACAGCGAGCTGCATCCTGAGAGGTAAGCGCTGCAACCAGCATCTCAGAGTTCTTATGGGTGGACCGAAAGACGATGTAGATGACTCACCAAGGTGCGAGCTGGTGGAGTGAGTGAGGCACAAAGTTGCCTACAAAGTATTGCGAAGTCGCGCTGTACATAGACTACAGAAGTAGTCAGTGGAACTATGAAGAGTGAAAACCAACTGCCGAAATGGAAGTAGAGCACATCTCCTAGTCCTAGTCCTGGCCGTGCAGAATTGAACGTGTCATCACACTCGCGGCCTGTCCCACTGGCTGACATTCGTTGATAGCGTGCGGCTGCAGTTGTGAAAGATACGCTGGACACGATGACACTCTCAATTTGTCAAGGACATGCAGAGAGCTCGAGAGAGCAGACTTTGCTGTGGTAACCCCGGTGCAGACAGGAGACTCATGACCTATTGCTTTGGACTTGGGACCGCTTCTGCAGCCCAGAGACCCTGATCTATTCAGCTATGATCTCAGCATCAGCAGAACGTTTACTGTAGTGTCCTTAATGGAAAGCTGAGTTAAGCATGGGACAGGTCTTCATCAACCGGCCATTTTCGTGGAATTTCTTTGCCATCGTCCATGACAGTGGACTCTTCGAGGCAAGTGGACAATGATGCGATTGAGCTGGACGATGGGGTTGCTTGCTCATCGCGGCCTGTGTCGATGCAGGTTCAGCAACTGGACGAAGAGAAGGATTTCGATCCATGCGGACTCGAAGAGGCAACGTGGTATCATGCAGGAGGTTGAAGTTTGTCCGTTGCCTGCAGCATGCCAGTCACGCTGAAATCGTGGAAGCGCCAGGTCTACATACACGTAGTCACGCGCAAGTTGAAGAATGACTGATTCCAAAAAAGCCTCGGCGTCGAACCCAAACAGACATAACTTGGTCCAAATTAGAAATATGGGCTTTATATATAACATAACCATAGAAAACTAAACTATGAGCGGCATCAATGTTATTCTGTATCATGAATATATTTTACCAAATAGATTTTAATAAAATCTTCGTACAGCATGAATGATTATTGAATCCAAAAATATCAACTAATCCGAATAGAAGAAACAATTCGATGAATCTTCCTACTAAGAACTTAGGCTATGATATATATATATATATATCTATATAGATATATATATATATACAGATATATATATATATATAGATATATAGATATATATATATCTATATCTATATATATATAGATATATATATCTATATATATATCTATATCTATATATATATATATCTATATATATATCTATATATATATCTATATTTCTATATTTCGAAGGGCTATTTCGGATGTTACAAGACGACAAAATTTTATATATTCTCTTATAGATAAAGGAAATTCTGATTTCTCGAAAGCCCTAAATATCTTTCCCCAATGCGTAGTAGAAGGGCTCTCGTTTTGGGGATGGGGCGACTATTTCACACATCATGTCCGCTTGCGATACGGGGGGCGGCGTGCTCGCTAGAGCTTGCGGGAAAGTATTTTGGGGAGTGTCGCGAGACGGTTTGAGGCTACGGGAGCTTGCGGGAAAGCAGGGGGGCCGGGTCGCGGGACGGTGTGATATTATGTGAGCTTGCGGGAAAGCGATGAGGCGTGGGTCGCGGAAAATGTCGTCTAGGGCACGCGGGCTTACGGGAGAGCGGTTTGGGGAATATCGCGAGACGGTGGGAGGCTCCGAGAGATTGCGGAAAAATGGGTCGTGGGGATATCGTAGGCCACGGGAGTCTGAGGGAAAGTGGTTTGAGGAATGTTGAAGGGTTGCGTGAGGTTATAGGAGCTTACGGGAAAGTGGTTTGGCGTTACGTCACGATGAATGTTACGAAAATTAATGTAATTAGTCTTTTATTTCTTTTATTATTACGATAGAAATAAATTCTGGGACGCACTATAAAGTGTGCGGAAATTTCATTATTTTAGCTCAATTCTAGTCTTTTTTCTTGATTATCTCAAGAAAATTATTCTTATATATAAGGACGAAATATTGATGCTGTCGATAGGGTGGGAGAAGATAATAATAATACTAATATTAATAGTAATAATAGTAGCAGCCTCGCCGCTTGAACTAAAGATGGAGAGGAGGAGGGAGAGAGAGAGAATCTAGCTACGGCCTAATTGGACCTCAATTCTTTATTGACTAGATCATCGCAATCGTAGATATAATCGGGTCTCTATTCATATTAGATTCTATAGAATTTGTTTCACTTGGCTCGAGCAGGTAATATTACTAATATTGCCGCCCGCTCTTCTCTTTCATAGCCCTAATGGACGCTGGGACCTCAGAGTCATCCGGGCGGAACCAAGAACAGGGCGCTACTCATAAATACA
The DNA here is from genome assembly GCA_003297005.1 of Symbiodinium sp. clade A Y106. Lineage (NCBI taxonomy): Eukaryota > Dinophyceae > Suessiales > Symbiodiniaceae > Symbiodinium > Symbiodinium sp. clade A. The sequence continues at coordinate 140,018 of BGNK01000893.1, forward strand.
TTCTGGGCCAACCAAAACGGCGGGAGACGAATGTTCCTACTAGAGGGCACAGCCCTGCAAGCCATCCACTAGAAGTGGGGCCTTTCAATCTCTATGATCTCGTCTGCCTGGCTGCTAATAGTGGTTGAGGGAACAAACCGAAACCCAGGGATCCCCTCCATAGAATACTATTGATATTGACATCCGTAAAGGAGACAGCTTTATAGTGGTATGGCACGACGGCGACTGGAGCTTGCTGGAGAAAAGCCCCGGGGTCCTCGACCGCTTTGGTAGGGGCGGAAATAGAGATCCTCCCAGAACACCAATTCAATTCCCAGGGGGTCCTCTACCCAACCCCGGGCACCGAACAAGCGAAGGCACGCCCCCCGCTTCCTGCAGCCACTAGACCAGGGGACGAATTAGAGCACAACTGGCCAAGCAGAGAGGGCAGCAACAACAGCACCGCCAACACAGGTCGTGCCAACCCGATGGCGACCAAGACATCGACCACAACGAGCTCTGGTGGCGATCCAAGCGCAACAGCGGCAGCAAGACCCACACACGGCTGTGACCCCCCACCCCAACCCTACAACATTCGGCAGCTCCGCGACGCCGTGCTCGGCAAATCCCAGAGCCCAGTAGCACCCCGCGCCGCGGCGGGCTCAACGGCGGTCAGCTCCAAACCCAACACTGCAGCAGGCAGACGGGACCCGGAAGAGCACTGCGACACCAACCCCCCGCCTCATCGCAGGTATGTGCGAGCCAAGTGGTGTCTGCATGGATGCAACTTGAAAGACTCGAAGATTTCCATGCTTATACTTCTGAAGCTTCTGTGCAACCGAATTTTACTGAGGGTACCCAGCACGCAGAGTCGGCTGTGATCGCCTTTGTTGCCTGCCAGACATGCCTGCAATAGTGGTTTAAGTTATTTTGATTTGGATTGGTGCCCCCCGGAGACTAAGGGTCAACTAGGACAATGGGGATCATCCTTGGGGATTAGTGTTTAGTTTATCACTTTTGAACCCATTGGCGCCATGCTGAGTCTGGAACGGGCCATTGAAACTGGTCTTGGAGCGAGGTGACGGCACTCTTCTTGTCACAAGGAGGCTTGCATGCAGACTTCTGTACGGGGTGCGGCACTTGGGCACAGCTAATTTAGAAGCTGCACGTGCTTAGTGTGAAGTTGTTGAATGATTGTCTCTATCAGCCTGACGGCGACGGCACTGTGCAGGACAATGATATCCTTGAAAAATGGCATATTTCGCTCCCTCAAGAGCGCATGCTATCTGCATTATTTACCTGTGATATGACGCCTGCTGGCACTAACATTCTTGACATGCTTCATACCATCATGGCTCGGATTAGTATTGATTGGCCCCGTATCACACGTAAGTGGGTTGTTGAAAGGTCGGAGGTATGGCCTAAGCTCCCTATTGTGTGTAGCTGCCATTTGCAAGACAGTGAAGCGAAACTTCTTCCGAAGCGAACTCGCCTCGGTTCCAAAACGTCGCTTCTGAGATGGCAGCGTACGCTGCTGCAGCAATCTTCTGTCATTGGCGTGCAGACTGATGTCAAGGCTGCGGGCCTGGAAGCTGTACCGCTGGACACGCTCCTTGCTCAAACGCAGGAATCCTTGAAGCAGTTACTTGAACCTCAAGCGCGAGTGCGCCTGCAGGGTGTCTTGAAATGTTGGACTCAAGTTTTAAATTCGATTGAATTTGCCTTGAAAGATGCTTCATCTCAAAGTCATCATGTCTTGAAACCTGAATGGCGTGCTGGCAAGTTTCGATGTGTGAAATGCCCTGCTTCGTACGACCTGTCTGTCAGGCCCGTGAGCTGGCGCAAGGTCTGTGCAAGTCAGTGCAGTCGCGAGCAGCTTCTGGGCTTTAAGGCTGAGGCTGTTAGAATTTTTGATAAGGTTCGTTCGCTTGTCTTTCTTGATGATGTTGGTAGTGTGCATCCTCCTGTTGCAATCTTTGAAATGCAAAAGTTGAAGGATGATGCAAGGCTGATCAAGTGTAAGATCATATTTGAGAAGATGGACCCGTGTCTCAAATATGCAAAGAATCGCAGATAACTTCCGGCGAGGTGGAAGGGCTTGATTGCAGCATGGAAAATGCTGACAAGCATTGGGTCATTCCCGGAACCCTCATGTGTAAAGGTGGCTATTGTGCTAAATGCTTCCATCGTTTGAACGACTTTGGTTTAATACTCTTGTAGTGGGCATCTTATTGATGCCGGTGACAACTATATTGGTGTAGCATAGAACTTGAAGATGTTTCTTCAGACCATCTAAGCATTAACTGCTGACGTGTAAACGATCGTTCTCGACTTCACCCGGCGACGCTTCGCTGTGTACAGTTGCTGGCTGCTTGGTCATAGACTTGCACCACATGCTTGTGCTCACTGAAGCTTCGTATTTTCTGTGCAGGCTTTTCCTACTTCACTTCAACCGACCCAGACTTTCGTCCGCGCACCCGGGGCGCTCGTAACGACCTCCCCAACGACGACACATAGGAAGCCATATTACATATGATCCAACTGATCGAGCAAGGCCAAACGTAGCTGGTGCCATGGACCGGAGCTGACCCATCCAAGGCACTGGCCTGCCGCCAGATGCCACAGCAAGAGCTAGCAGACAGCAGCCACGGGAGGGTCAGCCTCTCTCCCCCAACCGTCGCACCGGCACCGAGCAAAGGACAGCGAGGGACCCTACGAGCGGCGTAACACAGATGCAGCTACCGCCCCACCCACCGGCCGCCAAGGCGAAACGACACCTTCACCGTCTTCAGAGCACAGACACTTTTGCAACAGAAGGTGCCCACCCTCGTCGGGGACCAGATCCCAGTGGCCGCTGAAGCCCGCCAGTTGCTGCAAGGATGGACCTCGAGTCTATCGGGGGAGCCGATCCGCCTAATTAATCCTGATGACCTGGAGGCGACCATCCTATGGGACCCCCCTTTGCGGTGGCACCTCTTGCTGAGCCCACCTCAGCTCCAGGGGACCTACCTCTGAGGCGACCGGCAGATGCCGAAGCAGAAGAACGCAGGCCCAAGCCAGAGGGCTCGAAAATTGGGATATCGAAGACATCCCGGGAACCGAGACAGAAGACGAAGCCCTCGGCCTTACAAAAACAATGAAGCTCAGAGACGATGGAGAACTCTAAGAACTGCTGAGTGGGGACCAGACCGGCGAGGACTGAGCATCCAAAGACAGCAGGGGACCCCTAAAGGCGGGGCCGTAGTCCTCAACGAGGCCACACACACAGACGTCGTTGCATGCACGCATTGTTCGACCCTCTCCTTAGGCTTAGGGGACGCTGTTTAGTGTGCGCTGTCTGTTGACGAGCTTATTGGGGACCCTCGCGTTGCCGTTGCTAGTTGCTCCGGACGTGCTACGACGTCTCGTATTAGGAAAAAGCCACAAGGGACCTAGCCATGCACCACTGTCACCACAACCACCAGCAGGCTCGCGGGGACCTCAATAAGCTTTCCCAGTGTTCGTACTGCACCGTAGCCGTACTCATGCCCCTGCTTCTTCCTCAAAGGCCCCGCAGCCGCCACAGCACACCACTACCAGGCAGTCAGGGATCCCGAAATTTGTGAAGTGCTCCCCTATTTTTTCCCTTTATGAGCCCTCCCTGTTGTTTCCCGTAGGTGACCCACTGCCTCCGCACGCACAGCCCCCAAACCAGGAGTAGTGCAGCAGCAAGTGTATCATAGGAAACGTACCAGGACCCACAAATATATGAGTTTCTTATCGTCTCAGGGGACACATGCCGGTTTGTTTTTCACCAGTCCCGTGGCTCGGACACCAGCCCTGCGCCAAAAGGCAAGGCAACCCAAAAGGAATTCGGAGCAACGAGCTGGACTAGGCAGGGATCGGCATAGCACGAAGCATAGGGGACGTCATGGACACATTGACGCGGAGGATACCCTGGTAGTCCAGCTCGTTCCTCCACTCCCAATCTCACAAAGACCGAACAAGGACCACCGGCGTAGCGCTAGCGCGCAAGGGCTGGGGATCCGTTCCCCCGCCCTAAACGCCGTGCAAGCAAGCAAGCAAGACAGAGAGGGAGAGAGACAGAGAGAGAGAGAGAGACAGAGAGAGAGAGAGAGAGACAGAGAGAGAGAGAGAGACAGAGACAGAGAGAGACAGAGAGAGAGAGAGAGAGAGGGAGAGAGAGAGGGAGAGGGAGAGGGAGAGAAGGGAGGGGGGGAGAGGGGGAGAGAGGAAGGGAGAGAGGGAGGAAAGGAGAGAGGGAGAGGGGAGGGAGGGAGGAGAAGAGAGGGAGAGAGCAGGAGATGAAGAGAAGAAGGGAGGGAAGAGAAGAATGAGAAAAGAAGAGAGGAGAGAAGAGAGCTCAAGGAGGGAGAAAAGATAATAGAAGAGAGAGAAGAGAAAGAAGATAAAATAAAAGATAGAGAAAAGAATAGAAAAGAAAGAGAAAGCAAGAGAGAGAGGGAAGAGAAAAAAAAACGATTATTATATAGATTTTGAGTCCGTGGCAAATTGAGTAAATTTCATAGATCCCGGTAATCTAGTTATTATAGACTCGAATTCTTTTTTGACCTATATTTGATAGATCTTGCAAATTTCTCATAGATATCTTAAATTATTCTATGAGATATTTCCGCCCTTCACGTCTCGACCTCCAAGCCTTTCTTTATTCTACTTCTTATCCGATATATTCTATCTCTGCTTTTGAATGAAACGCGAAAATTACGTGATTCATTCTTGAAGTCTTATCGATATCAAGAATATCAATAATAATCACATAGGATTGTTTAGCCTAATTTAGTTTTCATTCCCCCGGCCTTACTCCCACGTCGTGAGATGGTGCGAGGTCGTTGAAGCTTGCGGGAAAACGGTTTGGGGCTTTGAGGAGTAACGTGGGAGGTTGTGGTATGACAGAATTTATGGGAAAATGGTTTGAGATATGTCATGGAGAATATCATAGTATAGAGGGGGGCTCGTTGAAGCTTGTGGCAAATCGATTTGGGAGTGTCGTGGGACGGTATGAGGTTAGGGGAATTTACGGGAGTTATGGGGAATTTCGCGCGACAGCTAGAGGTTATGGGAATTTAGATATATCATGGGATTATGTAAGGTGATGAAAGTTTGTGGCAAAATGGTTTGAGTGCGTCATGGGGAGGGGTGCGTCGCGCGGAGTGGGATGGGTATTGTGAGAGGTCGTTGGAGTTTGTGGGAAAGTGATTTCGGGCGGGTCGCGGGATGATTCGTATGGGAAAGTCCTTTGAAAATATCATATGATGATTTGAATTTATGAATATTGCGGATATGGCGTATCGATATGATCATATTCTTATTTAGATCTCAAATATTTCTTAATTAATCTCGTGAAATTTCCAATTAATAGAATTTATAATTCTTAAACTGATTCTCATAAAACCATTTAAGATCGAAAGATTTTATATTTCTCAAATCGATTCATATGATTAATAAAAATCTTTCCTATTCTCAAAATTTCTTCTATCGAAATTAGCTTTTTAATTCTCTATGAATTATTTTCGATCGAATTCTGAAATTCTTGTCGATTTATTATAGAAATCCTAAATTCCATTAGAGATTATGGGCCCACGATTTGAACCCGAATTGCAAAACACAAGATTTGAAATATTCGGGTCGCGAAGTCTCCAAATCCCGCGCTTTTCAATTTTTATTGGGCCTTGGTCCTTATCTCCTTATTTGTTTGGACTTTCTCAAATTATCAGGATAATATTTACACGGAGACAGATATTCAATCCTATATCATATTCCTTCGGGCGACTTCCGAATTCTCGTCGATTTATTATTGAAATCCTAAATTTTCGAAGTAACTCTGAAATAGCAGATATCAATTTTCGCCCAATTGTTATAGAAATCTTAAATTCTAGAATAGAGGCTATGGGCCGACGACCTGGGCCCGAGTTGAAAAGCGCGGCCTCTGAAGCTCTCGGACCGCGAAATCTCTAAATCCTACACTTTTCATCTCGGGCAGGAGTGTGCGGACCAGAGGACCCGCAAAAGAATTGATTTGATTATGAATTTTTCGTTCCAACTTCCAATTACTTTCGGAGATATCAATTTTCCAGCCTTAGATTCATTGCCTTCGGGCGAATTCCGAAACTCTCGCCTATTTGCTATAGAAATCTTAAATCCTATACCAGAAGCTATGGGCCGACGACTTGGGCAGGATTGGAATTTGCGGCCTGTATAGCTTTCGGACCGCGCAATTTCTAAATCCTAGCCTTTTCAATTCGGGCAGCAAGAAGGCAAAGAACAAAGGACCCGGAATTTGGAATTTTCGGACCGCGAAATTTTCAAATCCTGGTTTTTTCAATTGATGGGGTCCCTTGCTCCTTACCTCCTATTCTCTCAATCTTCACCTCCAATCCTCAGGGATAGTTATTACAAATTATGTAACCCGCCTCCATAAACTCTCGCCGATTTGTTATAGAAATCTTAAATCCTCCGAAAAAGCGGAGATCAGTATATAGGGTGTTTTAAGCGGGGCTTTGAGTTTGTTGATTTAAAAAGCTTCGAAACATCCGTAAAAAGAGTTAATAAAATATTCTGAAATTCCAGGATTTTATGTCTTCTTCCCAATAATTTCTTATTAAATGCACTAATTATAACGATTTTATGAACATCACAGAAAATATCGTATAGTATTAGACGATACTTGAATTTGAAAAAAATAATTTAGAATATAAAAATAGCGGCAAGCGACGAGAATTTCCGAGAAAATTATTTAATCTACACCGCAACAATCGTAATCAAAAAAGATACGAGAATTTATAGAAATATAAATTCAAATAGGGTGAAATTATTTCAAATAATTCCTTAAGAAATTTTTGGCGAAATTTAATATATAATAACACCGCCGCCGCAAAAATTTCTTACTTATATATTTACAGAAATATCTCTTAAAAATTATCGTCTTTATTTTCTTGGTTTAAATTTCTGTCCGAGCATATCTAAAAGTCTGCCGTACTAGGTCTAACCTGCCAGACCGATCCGGCCAGATCTAAAAGCCTGCCGTACTAGGCCTAACTTACCAGACCTGTCCGGCCAGATTTAAAGCGCGTCTTCCTACGAACACTCGGCACCCAGAACTCCCCACTCGTCCCCGTCCATCCCCGTCCACGAGCGCGTCTTCCCGCGAACTTCCGGCACCGATGCCGTGGACGCATCCTCTTCGCTAAAGGCTTTTCCGATCCACGGCAACGTTTTTTTGTGAACCCTCCCCTGCGGGAAGGAAAAACTAAACAAGAACCCAACCACCCAGGGATTTTTAGGAGAATTTGCAACTACCATTTCGCCTCGCCACGGTCGCTCCCCTTCCCACAACCAGACAAGGACCGAGTAAACTACCCAAAAGCAGTAGTGTATTTCGCAGCAGTCGCTCCCGTTCCCGCAGCGAGGCAAGGACCGAATAGACTACCAGAAATTGGAGCTTGCTGTGCTTACACGGAACTGACATGGCTTGGCAACTTACTTAAGAAGTTGAGCTCTTTACATCCATTCTCGGTCTGAGGTTCTGTCAATTTACATCGATCTATTCCATCTCACCTTGTAACCTCGCAAGCCACGAGTCATCAGATGGTTATGTGAATTATGTGAGTTGCATCTCCTTTTCCGATGTCACGGCGATCTTGTCGATGCGGGAAGGGCCGCATGTTCAACACGCCTGCTTCTTTGGCAGGGTGGTTTCCATCGTCTTGAGCCTGAGCTGGAGAGCGAAACAGGCTTACAGTGTGTGGGGGGCGGGGCTGAGGTTTGCTGTGTCCATTTGCAAAGGACGTCAGCGACAGCACAATACAAAGAGATCAGCCTCTGCAGGAGCTTGCAAGAAGACCGGCCCTGCCTCCGGAAAGGAGCTGTGTCCTCTTGCATCTATCATCCTGAATCCGCCGAATGACAGGAGCAGAGATTGCAGTGAGTGTCTCAGGCAGTGGCCCCAAGTAGAATGGCATATCAGGCCTGGGCTGCCAAAGAGAAAGCAAGACAGAGCATGGATTGCGAGGCAAACGAAAGCGTCCATTCCCGGGCCTGCATCTGGTGGACTGAAGCTTCTGCAACCACTGCTTGGCCCTGAGTGCCAGGGCGGAAGTTCCCGACAGTGATGGAACACTTCTTAACGCAACATGCGACTCTGCTGAAGTGCGTGGCCAATGGAACTCAGATTTAGCACTTGCCAATACCCAGCATCTATAACCCCCCCCCCCCAAAAAAAAAAAAAACAAATGCCTCCAAGTGACTTCTGAGTCTCATCCAGCAAGCAGCAGCCGCGAATCAATGCCTTGTAAGAGAACTCGTCGGGCCTTGGACTGCGCGCGTATTGTCTCCCTCTCGGCACTGCTTCCCACATGCTTCTCCGCAAGGCCCCAAGCTAGCAGTAATCCTGTAAGCTGGCCCGTATCCCCGTGCCCGAGGATAGTAAGCCAGCTGCTTCGTCCCACTTGCACAGATTTGCTTCAAGTCCCGTGATATTGCAACAAGATCGTGCCGTGCGGACTGCATGTTGCAGTGGTCTTGCCTCTGAGTATGCTCTACGCACGGGAGGCCGCTATTGCGTGTATCATCTAGCAAGGTACGACATATGTTCCCGGCTGCAGCCGTTGGATGGGCAGCTGCTCAAACCAGTGCCTCAATCAGGAACCACCCAAGACAAAGTAACGAATGCTTCAAGAACGGAGGTAAGTGCGGCACTCCGCACGTTGTAAGTCCCCCTGCCTGTCGGGCCAACACACACAAACCCCTCTGAAAGACTTGGTTGGCGGCACGGCCTGGCACATGCAGAGATGAGTGCATTGTAGCACGCGACGGTGGGATGCACAGCTTCTTTCGCCTTATCAGCGGACTGCAGATGGAGAAAAATGCAAAACGAATAGGTAGCCTTAGCGCAGGGCCATGCGTCGCAGCCATGTAGTGGCGACTTCATACTCCGTGCTTCCTGCACGGACTTTGGCTCCAACATGCCAGAATCCATACAACAAATAACTAGGATGCCCGGCTTGCGAAGCCGTGGATCACGTCAGTGAGAAAGACTGGATCGGGTGTCAATCGCGCACATCGCATCTCCCCGAACCAGTCTTCCTCAAGGTGAAGCCGTGTGGAGGCAAAACCCGAAGAAGGCCAGTAAGCAGCAGGCCGCTTGTTTCTCTTTTCCCAGCGCCGCAGCACCACTGATGAGGTGATGGTACGAAACCAGATCCGGCAACGACGGAGGAGTGGCCTGCAGGAGTGCGCAACAAGAATCGAATTTTTGCCCGTAGAATCAGAGCAAAGCCAGAGCTTCAGGCACAGACGAAAGAGAGACAGCATGCCTGGACTAAGCCAGAGCAAACAAGCAGTAAGCAAGCTTCTTTTGCTTTCTCGGGCCTCGAGCTTCAGTCTGTGGAAAACCAGAACTTTGTTTGGGTTGTGCCCCTATACGGAAAGAGTGGCTCTGCTCCGGAAGTGTTGTTCACCCGCCAGGTGTCCGTTACCAAAGCAGCTGCCACTGTCAGCCACAAGCAAGTTGGCAACAGTAGCTGCCCAGCAAAGGGATCCACCTGAAAGTATGCGTAGCTCGCAGCAAGCGCCGAAGCCCAAACACAGAGGACGCCAGGAACTGCAGCTCCCAGTCTTCGCTCCACATTGTTGACGGTGTTCCAAGTGTCCCCCACACATAAGTGAAGCATGAGGACCAAGATAGTTGCGTCACAAAGGTGGCCAACTTGCTGCCAAATCATCATCGAGGATGCCGCCCGAAGGGGTGCCACGATTAGTATCCACATGATCGGGAAAAAGAAACCGGGAGGTGTCCAACTTGGCATCGTTCGGTCGTTGAAACCTCCTGTGGCCTGTCCCTGCGTTGCCTTCTGAATATCGGGTCGGGAGTTGTCCAGGGGCGAAAAGATGCGCGAGCGCAAGCTCATGCCAAAGAACAAGGCAAAAACAGCCCAGTCAGGCAGCTCCACACCCGAGGCTTTAACAGCGGAGTCGATCGCCGTGAAGAAAGTTGTAATTCCTACCAGCTGGATCGCAATGGACAGTGCGTACTTTCCCACAGCATCGCTGTCAAGCTCCTTTTCAGAAGCTTGCAGTGACATACGTGACGTCTTCAGCGTCTTGGGTGGCGGTAAGTTCGAGCTACCTATCGCAAGATGCGTGGCTCTGCACGCCCGTGGGAGCGCACGGGACAGCATCCAGGATGGCCCCAAGCAGCCAAACGTCAGCAGGCCTATCGCGAGAGCAGCCGGCCGGCGCGATCGCTTCGCGCATTGTTGCCTTGCGTGCCTCTCGCACGCCGGCATTGCCGAACGAAGAAGCAAACAAGCAAATGAAATGTGAGTTGTCTGGAAGCCAAGCACAAGGGGCACGTGTGTCAAGGCTCGGCTATGCTCTTCATTCAACGCACTCATGATTGCGGGCAGCACTCGAGCACAATCACCAAACTTTCCCAGTCCTTCATCAAAGTCAACCACGAGTAGGCCTGCAGTGTCCAGATGCATGATGCTGGCAGACTTCCGCTGTCGAGGCACGGAGCGCCTTGTCCAACTCTCCCTCTTGCACACAGTGGTCGATGACCTCGTTGTAATGAGTCCTGGCGCCGAATATTAGTGCTGAGACAGGTTTAACTGCGGCATGGACCCCGTGTAGGGCGTGGGAAGACGAATCCAGACGTTTTAGGAAATGAAGCCTGTATGTGCTGCAGCGACCGGAAAGCATGTATCGCAGAATCCTCACTGGCGTCAGATCGCGGATGACCATTCGCTTCAGCCACTGTGCAGCCTCAGCTCCCGAAAATTATCGGAAATCATTCGGTGCTTGACAACAATCCCTGCCTTCTTCCAGTCTCCGATGCCCAAGTGGGACGAAATCACAGCATTGAAGCTGACCTTCTCGTTGGGCCATGGCTAAGGCAGCTAAGGGAAGGAGACTGGACACATGTGGCTGTGCCTCGTCTGCTTCCAGCTTGTCTACCACCATCCTGAAGTCATGCAGCCCACGAGCGAAATGCGGAAAAAAAAAAAAAACGACCGGACAGCCCGCCTCTGGAGCCACGTCGATGCGAGTGCGGCCTCTCTGGCCCGTGCGAGGCCACCTGGCGCCAGTGCTACTGGCGAAGGAAGCTGCGACAGAGGGGTTTGCTAGAAGCAAGACTGACTCGTACTCTTCTCTTCCTTTTTCAGAGTTCTCGAGTGGTCTCACATTCCGCACGTCTTTGTGCGATCATGAGGCCGGAGATTCATTGGCCTCATATTCACTGGAGATCTCTTTAGTCAAATGCAACCATGTTCCACACAGTCTTCTGTCAATGAAGGTGCAGGCAAGCGGCTGTCATCTGCCTCGTTTCAACGACTTTTGGAATCTTCTTGCCTCCTCCTCAGACATAACCTTGCCCTCCATTGTGCTGGGGGTGAACACCTAGGCAGATGAACAGCAAAGAGCAGCCTCAACTCGTGCATACTCGCGCCACAAGATGCAAGGCATCCAGTGGCTCCAGTATGAGCCCCAAACTTTTTCCGAGGCCTGTCCATCAGTGCAAGACATTCCTCTGAATCACCAAACTCTTGTCTAGCTTCTCGACGCGGAAGACAGCAGATCTCTCTTGAAGACTGTCAGAGTTTTGTCCCGAAGAACGAAGACTCCCGTCGGCCTGCTTCTTTGCTTGTAGTTTTTCGGCCTTCGAAGCGATGTCGATCACGAAGGATTGACAGGTCAGCCGGTCAGCCAGCCTCGCGTTTCTCCCGATCCTTACGCTTTTCCAGTATTCGAGCCGTCTCCTTGCCAGGGCGGTAGGTGCTGAACTTACTTTATACGTGGACCGATGATACCCGGTTTGTCTCTGTCAGGCGGCCTTTAAACTCTTCATCATATACAAGGAAGTTCACAGGACCCTCAGCAAAGCGAATCGTCAACCTGCCTCCTTCTTGATGACATGCCTAGCTTGAGGCTGACCTGCAAATGCACTTCTTGCCGCTCTCCAAACGAAACAACAGCTTTGAATGCAAATCCAGCCACAAACGGCCCGCCCAGCCTTGGGAGTTTCGCACAATCACGAAACTAACCTGCAACAGGCGTCAGAAGGAATGTCCTCGCATAAAAACAGGCAATGCCAACCTCGTCCCCCTTGGCCAAGCCAAACATCTGACGCCTTTTCGGAGAACAGTCAGCTCCCAAATACAAGCTGCAGAGTAGCATATAGTGCCGCGTTGATTCGGGCTGGCCTGTGAATGAACACGTCCATCCCGTATCTCCACTTTGCGTCTTCGCATTCTATGAAACCGAAGCCCTCAGTGTTCCACAGTTATGCAACGGCGCATTGCGACGCCCACTGAACTGGCTCGAGGCTGTGACTTGGCTCTCGTTGTAATCACGAATAACGCCTTGTTTCGACTCACTCCCGTTCTCGCGGTGTTCTTGCCACATAGAGCAGTATGAGCAATTTCTTGCATCCTAGTCGCCATAGTACCTCTCCTCCACATTTGGATTCTCAGGGACAAAATCCTCCTTCCAGCAACGGATCACAACATGTACCTTTGACAGACCTTCCTTTCTTGCATGCCTTGGCATTCGAGGCAAAGGCTGCCATGGCCTGGGCCATCTGCTGCATCTGGGCCTTGCAGTGGCGGCGATTCGTCGCAAGCTGTAGGAACTTTAGGACTTCGTGCGGTCAAGCGTCCAGTTGTATTGGGTTCATGCCACCGCAGGCACCTTACTCGTCTCAATATCAAGACTCAATTCAGGAAGCTGATCTCTGTGAAGCTGCCGGTTGTGGTCTTTCTGCTAGCTTTCAGGTTTGGGGGTGGTTATGCCCTGTGCTAGCATCGATTCTCGGGCCAGAGCCCCAGCCGAGACCAGAGCATCCTCCGCAGCCTCACAACAGAGAAGAACAAACAGCTTGGGGGAAAATCTTAGAATGACATCCTCACGGCCGCAGCCTGCCATGGGGTCCAAAGCACCAGCGCCTGACAAATAGGCTGCCGCTGCTCTTCAGGCGGCTTAGGTTCTCGGAGCTCTGATGCCTGAGCCGCTGCTGCTGGCACCGCCATAACCGCTACCACACCTGCGCGCCAGACTCTGACGCCGCGCACCAAGTATCATGCCCGACATGATCTGCTGGAGCAGCTTTGCTTCTGAGATGTCTGCGAGCCACCACAGCCGTCACCGAAACTACCTGACGCGGTCAGGTAAAGTGATGCACTGCTCCGAAAGCAGGCCCTGCTCTGTACGATCCAGGCCTGGCCAGCCTCCCAGACAAGGAAAGGCCTCCGAGCCGTCCTGGCACTCGACCACTCCCTCGCATAAGGCAGCTTCAACCGCATCCTCTCTCCTGTGACCTCTGGCGTTTCGAGGAAGGCTCTTGCTCCTGCAGTTTCGCCGCTACAGCACTGTGTAGCCAAATACATGCGAGTGCTAACCATGGAAGTCAGGACAAGTCCTCGGCCCCGTCTGCGGACATGGCCTAACGAAGCTGAAGATTCGACTCTAGTCCCTAGTCTCAGGAGCACGCCACGCTGGGCATGCTATTCTGTCAGTCTCATCCCCAAAAGCATGTAACACGAAGGGTTGTGAAAACTTTGCAACCCTTGTTCGCATCTCCTTAAACTTACCGGAGCTTTAAAATGCCAGATCAAACCTAGACGAAAACGAACGGCCAAGCTCTACGGCCTGGAAGGCAAACGGCATGTTGGCGACCTGTTGCACGCAATTGCTGCACGCATCTGCAGGAAAAGAAGGTTCTCGGCCACCCACCTGTGCGCCGTGCAAGCAGCCAGAAAGCTGCTGGCCGCCTGGCCATCCTTGCATGATGCCTGAGCCCAGCAGGAAGGGATCCTCTACAGTTTCTCGGTTTCGCAAGTCGTATGTGATCTTTCGAAAGTCTCTGTGCACGAGGCATCCGAGGAGAATGGGAGACGGGCTTTGGGATAACTTTCATGTCTCAAACGGCTGCAGGAAGGGTAGCTGTCTACGCCATACAATTATAGCAAGCAGCAAACATAGCAAGCAAGTCTCTTCTACCCTGGCGGTTTCAACAGTCCTGGTGGGATACCACGTCATAGCAATGTGGCTGCGTAAAAAACATGGCAGCATCACAAAGCATCGAGTTGTAGCCTGAGTTGCAGCATCTCAGTGTCTGTAAAGGTTGCCTATGTTTAGCCTCAGTTCGTGGTCACAACAGCCTTCGAATAAGTTGCAGGGACGAGCAACATGTCTCATCGACGGCCACATTCGCGTCCAGCATCTGCTGCATCCATTCCACGCTACGCCTCACCGCCACACGAAAGCACAGGCCATCGAGAGCACACGAGCTGGAAGCATGATGCAAGCATGCGAGCCTCGTAAGGCCGCACCGGGCAAAGCCGCGCAGTACCGACCTGTCCGGTAATCGCTGTCTGCAGCCCACAAGTGCGGCGACCAGCCGTCCTGTGGGATCCAGCATCTGGCTCGACAGCCTGTCGGAGAATGGACGTGAACTGGGCCTACAACCAAGCAAGAGCACTTCTGATGTGGCAAGAACCGTACCTTGTGACGCATTTGCTGAAAGCACCTGCGAAGAGACACACATTCTGGCTGAAAAAGCTACTACGTCCATACGTTGTGCCACAGAATATGCAGACCTCCACGCTCCATCCGCCCGCTTGGCAGGCAGAGCCCATTCGGTTGCACAGCCCTGAACAGTAAGCGCAACAGCAAGAGCAATCACAACAAGTGGGCAAACACCAACTTGGCAAAGTAAGGCGATGCGGCACTCAGAACCTGCTCCCCGGCGTGGCCGAACAATCGACAACACATGTCAGAACGCATCCCGATCGGGCCGAGCAGGGTGCTACAAGTAGAGTTCTGAGTAGATCTAGATTCTATGGTGCAACAAGGTCAACCCACGTCATAAGCAACTCAAGCATCAAAGACGAAAAGACAAGAACACGACGACTGACACGAGAGAAAGAAACCAGATCTCTGACCACATATGCCCTAACGTGGCGTAATCTGCAGCTGCTACACACCTGAAACAGGGTTTGTAGTTTTTCAGTTTTTCACTTGCGACTGTGACGGTAACGCCTGTCCCTCTGCCGCATGAGCACGGAAAGGCCTTATTGGGCCGCGAGAAGGCTGCCAGGACCTGGAAGGCATCACGCACAGGGCTAACTCATTGGCCATGACAAAAAAAGCCAGCGGCGGCCTCGTTGTAACAGGCAACATCAGGATGTAGTGCCGCTTCATGCGCGCGCTCCAGCCAAGCCTGCGAGGGGAAGCAGGAAACTGGACGCGAAGGGGTGTCCAGTGTCATTCCCAACATGCAAAAACGAGCGATAGAAAACAAAAAACTTGCTCGTGCCTCGGATGACTCCGCCTTGCCTTTTGCTGCTCGATGATACGACCTTCACGGCTTCCGGTGCTCGAAAAAGGACACATATGTCCTCAGCAGCTCTGGGCCCTTTGCATCAAGCGAAACGGTGCCAGCTCCATCTCAGCATCCTGTTCGTACTCCGTCACAGTTGCTGGGAAGCGAAAACACACCCGTGAGCCGCCACCTCTTACTTGCCACATGCACTTGAAATGGCCGGTCTCGGCCTCCAGCTTGGAAAGCCAGAATTCCACCCCAGTCTCGTTGTGCCTCAATGCCTGCCGTGTCTACCCACCTCGACAATAAGCAGCGGTAGCTCGAAAAGTTGAAACTCCATGCCTGACCGTGGCACAAGGCACGGTAGATGTCCTCAGTCACGAAACTTGTGAGCAGTTCTCCTTTGCACAGTCACAGCATGATCGCCAGGTCACAGATGCAGGCTGCAATCCACACTCGGCCTGACAGATTCTTCAAGAGACTTTGACGGCCGCTCGGACGTTGACAGCTGAGTGCGGTGCCATGGTATCCACAAGTGCCGCTGCTTTGTCTAGCAGGCCATGCATGCCTAAGCAAACTCCGCTGTGTCAGGTCAAGTCCGGAGCAGGCGCGACCGCTTCCGAAGCTGAGCATGCTGAGCTGCACGCAGCATTTCATGATCACGGAATGGAACGTAGAGGCCTCACAAGACAACCCCAAGTAAGGCAGCTGCGGCTAGCTCAGCGTCGCTCCGTCTCGCCTCCTGCTCCAGACGCAGCTTGCTTGCACATTGAAGGCACTCGGCCGCGGAATCTGGATCCTGTGCTTCAAGTGTTTGCTCGAGCAACAGCACGATTGCACCGGCCGAGGATGCAACGTCTCTGAAGCCACGGATGGCATCCTGCACAAAACCCCTCTCGCAAGCCGAAACTTGGCTTCAGCAAGGCCACTACCGCGGCAACTGAATTTCATCGGCCCAGACATCCCAGATGCACAAAGACTCGAGCGAACCCTTCGGCTCCTGGAACACAGTTGCCTGAACTTTTAGCCGAGATTGGCAAGCCTTGAAAACATCAGGATTCAGCTAGAATCAGCTAGAAGCAACATGAGCACGCAAACAAACAGCGCATGATGTGGCCGAAATACAGAGCTTCAGCCCAATCCAAAATCGAGTTGAGCCTATGATGCAACGGGATAAGTTATAAGTTACCAGCTTTCTGGAGATAGAGCAGTGCATCTCGGCCCACAGTGCCTGCCGAAAGCTCTGGGAGACAGACAACGTGGACAAGCATGAGAATGAGAACGCACGTCTTCGTTTGCTGTGTTCCAATACCTCAAATTGACCTCAAACTCACCTGAGACTCTCCATCCCCAGCGCTGATGAGCGGGCCTTCCAAAAGACCACCCTCCCGCATCCGTGAGACCTTTGCTGGTCGCATGCCGACAGGCAAGCCACCCGAAACGCATCACAAACTCATGGCGATCAGCGGAGTTGGGAACGGACCGTTCTCCACCACTTTTTGTGGCCTAGAACCAGAACATGCTCAGACAATTAGACAGCCTTCACCCAATGTTCTCCCAACGAAAGATTTGCTGGCCTTCTTCGTCCAACTCCTCCCGTGGACCGACCTGCATGCCAGGAGGTTGCACTGACGAGAAAAAGGTCAAGAGTTGGCATGACCAAGGAGTTGGCATCTTTCCTGCTTTGATGAAGATCTACCTTGGCCAGATAGAATCAAGTTCTCTTTCTGCTCGCGTCGTTTGCAAAAAATGCTGGTCACGAGCATGCATGCTCGACAATATGCGCGAGCTATGCAAACGGAAGTAGGTTGGGCTTGTGGGTTCTACCCGGTTCTATCCATTGCCTCCTAGAGCCATTTTTTGCCGAAGGTAGTGCGTGGGGCTCGAGATCTGGGGGTTCTGGCATGCCGTTGTGCTCGGAAGGACAACACTGCATGCTGTACCAACAGACGAGACAGCATGTAAGGACGTTAAACCAAAAGAGGAATCGGTGTTCGGATGTGTGCTCCACCGCCCTGAGCATGAAAACAGAAGCTTATGTAGCCCTGTTTTCTCAGCGCGGGGCAGCAGCAAAAGCCGCAGCATCCAGCTCCAGGTCCATTGCCCGTGCCTTGGGCTTGTGGATGGGTCAAGCAGCCTTTGCGCCACACTTAACACAGCACGGCGAGCAATCCCTGAGCTTCCTTCCGCGTTCATCCAGCTCAAAGCCTGGAAAACTTTCCATCAGAAGCCACGCTCTGCTGACAAAACTGCTGCCTCCCTCATCAATCGACGTGAAGCGAAAGCGGTGATGAGCTGGCTGTAAACTTCGGGATCGGCTGCCTTTGTCGACGTCAAGCTCGTGAAAAGTGGTGTGAGGCGAAGCTGTGGCCTGGTGGCTTTTCTGACAAGTGTTCAGAAGCCAGGTCGCCTGGAGTCAGCGAAATTTCGACAAACCCGTCTGCAGCTAAGCGCCACATAAAAAGATTCGCCTGACGCAGGTTCCCATTGCTGATCTCCCTGCCGGCAATCTGCTGGAGGGTGAGACGTCGCTGAGGGCTGTGGGCCTGGCTGTGCAGTCGCATTTCATGCATTTTCTTTTACATGTGGGCTTGGCTAGTTGCAGGACCCCGCGCTCTGCTCGACCGCCGCAAATGCAAGTTGCTGGAGCATCTGCCAAAAGCAGTCTTAGCTGCGAGCCGCAGATTGGCAAATCCCTGGGCCTCGTGAAGGCAGGATGCTCCAAGCGAGCCACAGCCGAACAAGCGCACATGCTGGCTAGACAAGGACGTCGGCACGGCTTTTTCTCAAACGATGCGTGTTCGAACTTTCCCGTGGAATAGCAGCGTCTCGTCAGATCTCCGTATCCACAGGTTCGAACGATTCAATGTGGCGAGCGCAAGAGATCTCAAAGGTTGGTCCGTTGATCAGCAGCTGGCCATTAGAAACTATCCACTTGCGGGCACCCTGAAGTCCCTTTGAAAGCTTCGACTCGGCGTCCATCATAGGCTCCGGGCCTGCCATCATCGTTGAGATGCCAGGATTCACTGTCAAGGCATCAAACGGAGCCAAGCTGGCATCGGCACTCGAGGATGCGGAAAAATTCAGCGCGTTCACAACTTTGGCGCCCATCCGAACAGAGCCGTTTGGGCCGGTGGTAACTTTTAGCACGACTGGCTTCTCGTTCATCTTTGTGGAAAGAGGGTACTCGCCGAGTTCGGGACCAACCATCATCTTCTCGATCGCCCAACTCCCCTCGAATCCCTCCTGGCTGCCAGATTCTCTGCTGCGGACTGCCGGTGGGGCCTTGAAGGCGATCCGAAAGGTGTCGCCATCACTCTTCGCTTGAACCAGCGGAAAGAGCTGTGCCTTCTCCTGTCGCTTCGCTGTAAAAGCCGGCCCCAGGCATCTTCCGTCTTGGTACACGGTCAGGGTCACAAGGTCTGAAGTCATTTCGAAGAGGATGCCAACGACCGAGCCCTTCGAGACCTGCTCTCCAAACTCGCCCTTCATGAGCGCAGAGCCGTTGGACAAATTGCCCGGGCCACCAAACAGCAGACCCTTACACCTGTATCCTTGTGCGAAGCTCTCCAGCTTCCCAACTCCGATAAACGGTCCATCACCGTCCTCCGAGGCATCACTGTTTGACGCTTGATTTACGTACAGCGCTTTATGTAATTCCAGAATCTAGAGGCTTCCACAAGACACACACACACACGAAACCGAATCAGTCCTGGCATGTCACCTCGAAATATTGCCCAGAAGTAAGCGGAATCGTGCCAAGTGCGTTTACAGGTGAACCTTTGGAAGGCTTGCCAGTGATCGTGAAGGCGCCATCGGTCAAGTTTTTGACAGCGTTGGAGCCATCGTCACCTCGATGGTGTGATGCGTTGCCAGAACTCCACATCGGTTGGACTCGGACACATCAACTTCTGAGCGTCCAAGTGGCGCCAGGCCGTGGCACAGTGAGTGACTGTGACTGGCGCCGTCGTGCTTGTAGCCGGCATCCTGACGTCTTTTTGGATGTCGGAGAAGCGGAAAGAACGGAGATGGTGAAACCGGCTCACGGCAGGCCTTATGGTTCTCACGATGGGCGGCACTGCCTTGGTTTTCGCAACATCTGTGGCGGCCGTGAGGTGCTCTGTCCTTTGATGCTGGGCGTGCTGCAGCCAAGGCTGGGGCAATGCCCGCTAAGCCTGCCAATGCGACAATGCGAGTGGCGCCGGCCCAAGACACACCAAGAACAGGGGCCGCGGCTGTGCATGTGCATGGGCTGAGAAGCGCTCAGCACGACTCGCGGTGCTGCGGGAGCAGCCAAAGGCGCCGCATAGTAGTATCCCGACAGAGTTGGCCTGGTGTTTTGTACAATCCCGAATACACAAATCCGCACCTACTGAGGCATTGGAATCGTCTCTGCACTGGATTGTATCATCGTCCTGTTGCCGACTGCAGAAGACCGCAGCGCCGACATTTGAGACGTCTCAGGTGGATGTAGAAAGGCAAGTGGCTACAACAGCGCGACTCTTTCTTTGTCGGTGGTGCATACTGTGCAGATATATAAAATGTGTGTGCATGTGTGAAGCGGCGAACACTGGCTTGCTCGTAGCCCTAGCCGGTTCGGCGGGCCTCAAACCATGTAAACAAAAAACTTGGTGGATGAAGCGGCCGAACTCGCTGACTGATGAGGTCGAGGCTCACGATCCATGCTACGATGCTCGCCATGCTGGCAAGTATTAGAGGACCTCAGCCGCGGGAAGACTTGAGCCCGTCCAAACATGACTTTGCCCTGCCTGCAGATACAGTTTGCCTCTGCCAGCATCTCCTGCGCTCAAGTCACAGTACATGGCGAGGAAGAACAAGTTCCTCTTGTGCAGTGCCCCAGAGCCCTTCACAGCTCACAGACCACAAGCTGAAACACACCAACGTCCTCTGGTGGTTGGAGACTTTGCCCTGGTTCGCAAGGGCACGGGCCGCTGCCTGTCACTCTCGGAAGAAGAAAGCTTCTCCCTTTGGTCCTTTGCTTGTCTGCCTAGCTGCAAGCATAAACCGAGCGTCTCTCTCTCTCTTTCTCTCTCTCCCCCAGAATGGTATCAACACGCAGTTCGAAGCAAGACGATATTCACTAGGGTTGCTCCCCCTTTGCTCAGACATGTGATGCATGATGACATGGCATGCTGAGTGCCTGGCCAGGCGCCTCTCTTCCTTCCTTCCACTGGGGTCAGGTCCGCGAGCGGACTCGGGCCAAGGCCCCTCCCCGTTCCCCCTTTTGCGGTGGAACAGGGCTTTGGGGTCGAAGGACGGGTTTGCAGTCGTAGGTCGGTGTAGCCGGTGGAGTGTGTCCGTTGGTGAACCCCCCCACCCTGAACACTATCGTGCATCCCGGCCTCATCCCCGCGCCCACTATGGCCGCATCCTTAGACCCTCAACGGACACATCCCCCTGCTAGTTCCAACGGCCGGCCGCTGTCCCCCCGAGGCAACGACCACTGACTAGTTTTAACTGGGGCAGCTGCAGGAAGGTACGGACTCACTTCACAGCAACATTCAATGCTAAGCCCTTTGCAGTCCACAATACATCCGTCCCCCCTTCCTTNACTGACTAGTTTTAACTGGGGCAGCTGCAGGAAGGTACGGACTCACTTCACAGCAACATTCAATGCTAAGCCCTTTGCAGTCCACAATACATCCGTCCCCCCTTCCTTCGTGTAGTGGCCCCTGACTCCAACTGGCACCGTATATTTCCTTTACTAGGTTCTCTCATACTTGAAAAGGACAAAAGGTATTTGCTGGTTCCCCCGCCTGGTATCAGAAGGCGACCCCGGAAAAGATAACCGTGCTTGACAATGTGGCGGTTGTTCCAGCGCGTGCCCCCAAGCAAAAGGGTAGTGAATTGGCTTTAAGGTCCCTTTTTTAAGGTGTAGTGGCTTGCAGCAATGCATTAAAGTTGGGGTGTAGCGGTTCTGGCTCAGCGGCCCGTCAGAATTACACTTGGCTTATGCAAGCATCTCGGGAGCATGTGGGGCAGTGTGGAAGAGTCAAACACGAACCAAACCAATGCAGAAACACGCTCCCCCCCTTCAAAACTGCATGTTGTCATCGTAAGAGAGGCCTTTTTCACAAAGGTGTTGCTATGTGCAAGTCCCCCGGCATGGGGTTTTGAGGCTCACTCCTGACTTCGTCGCTGTCTGCTGGCTCTCATGTGTTCTTGTACACGCTGCACCGCCTCCACTTGTGGTTGGGCCGCAGGTGCACTGGGTTCCTTCTCGGGCTCCTGCTTGGCGTTCTGGGCCTTTGTCCCAGGCTCCCCCCCCGTCTCGGCGCGGGCTCCTGCTTGGCGGTCTGGGCCTTTGCGCTCCAAGGCTCGCCCCGTCTCTGCGTGGGCTCCTGCTGAGCGTTCTTGGCCCTTGCGTTCCCCAGGTCGGAGCTCGAACTTCTGTTTGGTTTTTTCCCCTCTAGTGACCAAGTCTCAGAGTCAGGGCTCCCCCAGTCCACGTCATCGAACTCCTTGCCCTCGGTCTCGGCTGGCATCGTTTTTTTCTTTTCCCCCGTGGCTTCAGAACTCCGTGGCTCTTCGCCCTTGTCTTTGGTCATCCCCTCTTTGCCCTCGGTCTCGGCTGGCGCCGTTGTTTTCTCTTCCCCTGCGGCTGCAGGACTCCGTGGCTCTTCGCCCTTGTCTTTGGTCGTCCCATCTTGCTCCGGCTCGGCTGCGGCTGCTTGTTGTTGTGCTCGTCGGGCTGGAGTCGCCTGGCTGGCTGCCGGTGTGCTCCTCCGCTTTCGCCTGGCTTTGATCTTCTTCCGGATCTGGCGGGCCTTCTTAAGGAGTTTCTTCACCTCGTGCGGGAACCTGATCATATAGGCGCGGGTCTCATTGGCCAGCTGAGGCATGTAGCTGTCTACTATGTTGGCGAGCTTGTCAGCTTTTTCCCCCACACAGCACCTGTCGGCGAGTCGTTGCTGGTACTTCTCATGTTGTTCCTTTTCCGCGGCACTCAAGGGTTTCCCCGTCATGGCATCTGTCCATTCCTCTCCGTCTGTGTGTATCTGGCGGTCTATCCACTTGTCCAGTGGTCCCGGGAGGTACTGCAGCCCAATTCCCCCCTTTGTCACAAACCTCGTCATATGTGTGAAAGGTATCTGTGGT
Organism: Symbiodinium sp. clade A Y106; assembly: GCA_003297005.1. Taxonomy (NCBI): domain Eukaryota; class Dinophyceae; order Suessiales; family Symbiodiniaceae; genus Symbiodinium; species Symbiodinium sp. clade A. The sequence goes on from BGNK01000893.1 coordinate 162,456, forward strand.
GGTCGTGCGGCTGCTTCNTCCACTTGTCCAGTGGTCCCGGGAGGTACTGCAGCCCAATTCCCCCCTTTGTCACAAACCTCGTCATATGTGTGAAAGGTATCTGTGGTGGTCGTGCGGCTGCTTCTTGTGCTCCCCCGTCGGCTGAAAAGCTCCTGGGTCGAGGCCCTTCTCGCCCTGTCACCCCCGCGCTGCCTTGCTCATTCGATCCATGGAAGCGACAAGCCGGGTCTATGGGTTTTTCTAAACCCTTGTTGGCAGATCCCCCCCGCACACTTGCAGAGCTTACACTCCTTCTTGCGACGAGGCTCCATTGCACCACGTAGTTCGTGCTTCATTATGTCCGCCTTCTTGCCCAAGTCACGACCGTTGAGTCAACAAACTCCCCCGCGCAGCGAAGCTGTAAGGTGAGCGAAGCTTAGCCGGCAGGTCAGTAGCGCAAGTGATGCAGAAGATCGTCTCCACCCGCTTGAGAGCGTCCACGCAGAGGCCCTTGCAGTTTTTAGGTCGCGTGTCTCGAGGTAGTGTTCGTACGTGCCGTTCACGAGTATGGCTCGGCTCCCCCTTCAGTCCTAGGTGGGCCTCTTAAGCACGGCGGCGTCAGGTATGAGACTCAAGCACTGCTGGGAAAGCTGGGAAGGCTCCCCTGGAGCAACAGTCCATGTTAACCCCGCAGCTCCCCCCTGATGCAAGGAGGCGACACAAGCCCCCAAGCAAAGGTGCGATACTTGAGCCAAAATGGCTACCCTGGCCTCTCTCTCTCTCTCTTCCCTTTTTTCCTGCTCCCGTTTCCATAGGGCCTGCATATGACCTGCGACTGCAGACCATGGCGAAGCTGGGAAGCATTCATATCACGTCTTTTCTTTCGTAAAACCCAACTGCGCTGAGGAGGGCGTTGAGCCATAGGGGACTGCCTTGTCATTGCCAGAGTACCAGGATCTAGGCGTGCTCTCTGCAACAAAGAAGCTGCTAGGTCGTATGCTGCCAAGATGTCTATTGAGTCTATTATCAAGTGTGTGCGGGTCTGTGTGAGAGACGTCTGTTTGTGTGGGTGTGTGTGCGTGGGTGTCGGATACTTTTGCTTGACGGGTGGCCTCAGAGCCAAGCTGGCAAGGATGGCTGGACCATCTCCGAAAACTGTGGCCTCTCTGATCTGGCAGCCGCAACACTCAACCTTTTACGAAAGCGAGTTGCCAAGCAAAGATGGCAGTTTCGTTAACTGCTCCGAGGCGAACTATGATGGTGTTCGTCCCTGCTAGTGAGACACTTGAGCTCCAAAGCTAGGGAGAGCTTGGACGCCAATACGCATCTATTCTAGCCGACCTAGCCCAGCTTCATGGACTTTCGGAGGTTCGTTCTCAGGCCAGTGGCTTCGCCATCATAGGTTGCACCATCTGCGGCTCCTTCGCGCATCTCTTGCACGGCGCCCTTCCTCCGCTTCACGAGCTTGTCATACTTTCGGCGATTCGCCACTCTCGCATTGCCGGCCTTCTTCTTACCTGACAGCGGGCTTAGGCTCAGGCCTCTTACTAAGCAGGAGAGTTCACAACTCAAGGCTGTAAGCCTCATGACTCAACAGCGACGTCTTAAGCTGAGCAGCGGAAGCGAACCAAACCTCTGTTCTCCAGGATCTGCTTGCTGGACGCTCGTCTGCCCTGGCATTGGGGGCAAGTCAGGGCTGCAACGGAGAGCAAAATTCCGGCCTCGACCTTCTTCTCTGGATGAAACTGCTGCGCAAGCTTTTGCTGCATTTTGGCCGACCGCTCCGCTTCCTTCTTCTCTTTCCGAATCCGGGACTTTGCATTTGCTTCCTGGACTTCTGCTAACCCATCGTCGTCGCCACCACTTCCACTTCTCGTCTGGAGAGGGGCCTCCTTCTGAGAGCTTTCTGCGGCTTCTCGAGGATCGATTTCGGTTTGAACTCGCTCACGGTGCGCTCGCGCTCGAGGCTCGGGATTCACATCCGAAGCCTGCGGTGCTGCCTTGGCCTTACGCTCACGGAGATGTTGCTGTACCTCCGATAGCTGCTGGCTCAAACTGACCGAGGGCATCCATGCACCTAAGGTGGGGTCGATCTCATCCAGATCCGCGGGAGCTTCGCCACTGCCACGATTTGCCTTCCGCCTGGAAGGAGGCAGTCGCAACAGGGATGACACCAGAGGAGCCGCAGACTCACCAAGCGCCTTTGGCTCAGACGATCCATTCTTGGTGGACTTTCCCCGCAAGCGCGCCAAGCGCTCTGCCAGTGACAGACTCTGCTTCTGAGTGACTTCCTGTGCTACCTCCACCTTGGGTGGCTCTGTCGTCTCGGCATCACCGCTTTCCTCGACATCCGGGAGCTTCTTGGCCTGCTTCACTGCCTTCTTCAGTTTCGTGCCAACTCGCTCATCGACGGCTTTCATCAGTTCACCCAATTCCCGAAGCCAGACGAGCTGCGAGACGACAGGATGTGAACGCACGTTGGCACCCTCAGCCTTGATCATCAGGTAAAATGACAAATTGGCCAGGTGATTCAAAAGCAAGCTGACGCGAGCTTCCAGGTAGGACGCACCGGAAGAAGGCAGCCGGGTCTTCGCACTAGGCTTCAGCAAGGACAAGAGCGGCAATAGGGTATTGATCTTGTCCTGGAAGTCTTGCAAGAGTGGGAGCAACTCCGGCGACTCCTTCTTTAAAAGGCTTTTCCTGCACAGCGAATCGTTGCAAAAGCTACTCCGCTAGTCTGCACGCAAGCCATGCATCCGGGCTGTTCGGTCGTGGCCTTTTGGCATCGGAGAGTTGTGAGAGGTCCCTTTGAACCATGCTTTTCTCCGCCTGCTCTGCAAAGACTGCTTCGAACTCAGCGTCTACATCCTGGGCTTTTGAATTTTGATCTTCTCCTGGCCATTGAATTCAGATCCACCGTGCAGTGCGGTAGCGTAGTGAAAGAAGCTTCTAAGGGTCCCTCTCAGACACACTCTCACCATGACTGAGCCTTCCCCGAAAGCTTGGCCAAGCAATGCGGAGAGAGGGTCGCTGAGACTCTGCAAGCGCGCTGCTCGCAATTCCTGAGAGCCAAGGAATGTCGAGACGGCTTCAGACGCGAAGGAATCGGACCCTTCAAAAACGAGCTGCCTCCAGTTTCTTGGCCTCCTTGAAGGTCAAATCCTCATCGCTTGCCCCTTCAGAGTCGTCCCCGGCATCCTCCCCTCCGTAGAAGTCACCGCGACCCCAACCCTTACTGACAGGGGCGAGGTCTACATCCTCGTCGGGCTCTGCCAACCCTTTCTTCGACTTCTTGTCTTTGGCTCTGGACACCTTCGAACCATCGTCCAGGGGCGTCAATTGCATGACATCTTCCTCTCCTTCCTCGTCCTCCACAGCTTCATCTCCTGACTCATCTAGAGCCAGGAACTCATCAGCTGCGTCCTGTCCATAGGCTTCGATGCCGCTCCGCCTCGTCACAGCTAAAAGACCCTCCCCGCATGCCCTGCATGAAAGGACGCGTTGCGCCTGGGAGCTCCTCGTCCTCGGTCCCCACGGCCACCTCGACCGCCCCGAGGCTTCCGGGCCATGGGCAAAGACGTCACGGGGTCGACATCAGATCAAAGCAATGCTGAAAAGGCAGCGTGCATCAGGTGGAAGGGTGAAAGTCAAGTCTGCTCTGCGCGATCGCTACATGATGCGACACACTTTGCACTCCGGGCTTGAGCTCGCGTGGCGAGACCGGCTGCGACATGATGCTGGATCGGCAACCTCAAGAGAGCCCTTGAAAAGAGAGGCGTTTCTTTCTGGAGATCAGGCGGCCATCCTCGCCAGAGCCAAAGCAGTCCGGCATCTCACCGGCAACGAGGCTACGAGGCCAGCTTGATGCTGGAACCCAGGACAGCACAGACAATACGTCAATACGACCATCGGCAGCTACAAGATGCTACAGGATCAGCTCGGCTTGCAGCGCAACTACGCAATCACGAAGTTGCTGCAGAAGACAGTCCAGAGCCGTCACCGTCATCGTCTCAAAGGAGCCCTTTCATTCTGCACCCAAATAGAAGGCGCTGTGCCAGGGGGCGAGCGCTTGGCAGCCCCGCCGCGAGCTTTCCGGCTCGATGTCTGTCGAAGGCCGTCTTGCAGCGACACGTAGGGCACCATGGGCACATGCACTGCAACAACGTCGGGGACGACCCGCGGCAGCCTCACACTGCTCCAGGCGCATCGAAATATGCCAAGCGTGTATCGGCGCTTTGCTCTGCGTGCATCATGTTCAGCGGCTTCACAACTCACTGTTCCTTCCGCCGTCGTCCGCGAGACACTCCTGTGCAAGGCAGGATCGATCTATCGCGAGGCATCTCCATCCTGCTGCCTGGATTGTCATCCAGCCTGCGGTGTTCCGAAAAATCTTTCGAAGTGCTTCGTGGCCTTCTCCTTGCCCTGGAACGCAGACCCGAAAAGTTGGAAGCTTCACTCGTTGGTCGCATGCACGCATTGAACCCATCGTTTGGGCCAAGGTGCTGAAATATCCAGGTGTATCCTTGTCTCTCTGATCTTTGGCGCAAGACATGGTAGCAATACAAGCACTCACTCTCTTCTTCTTCATCACCACTTCCTTCCTTCCTTCCTTCGGGGCAGAGTTCGCAAAGCGAACCCGGGCCAAGGGCCCCCTTCCCCGTTTGTACGGTGGAAGAGGCTTTGGGGTTTTCAGCGGTAGGGTCTATTCCCCCAGAGGTCGGTGCAGACGGTGGCGTGTGCCTGGTATGAAACCATCCCTCCCTGAACTTGAGCCCGCATCCCGGCCTCATCACCGCGCTCTCTGAAGCCTTGTCCTTAGCCCCTCACCAAGCACATTTCCCTTGCAAAAACAATGGCTTGGGCGTGGTTCCCCCGCCTTGGTGGTTAAAGCAACACAGGAACACAGAAACGTACAAGGCACGTAAGCAACAGCACAATTTCAGGCCAGTGGAGAGAAGTTCAAGTTGCGCCCCCAGTCAAGAGCAGGATCGAATTGGTAGAAAATTCCCATTAAAGGTGCAGAGTGTGTGCCCAAAGTGCAGTTAAAGAGGGGCGAGGTGCGCCCCAGACAGTGTGGTGGTTTGTGGGTCTGCGGCCCGTCCAATTAAGCTTGTCTGTTGCAAGCGTGACTGGGACAACAACATAGAACAGATTAGTTACGCAAGCGTAAGCTGAAACACCATCTCCCCCACAAGCACTTCACAAAGTCACTGGCGAAACTTTTTTACTGCGCTCACTGAGTCTCAGAACGTGACCATGTGGTGCTCCCCCTCTGCCGTGCCATGTGCTCTTGGATGCCAGCGTAGGTTTGGCACCAGGGTGACTTCTGACTTCCCCTCCGCGGTCTGAGGTTCCCTTCTGATGGCCAGCCTTAGTGGTCGCCAGGCGGCTCGTTGGGCTTGTCAGTCGGCAAGCAAGAGCGTTTGAGTGGCGGCTCCCCCGCGGGTTCGTTGGGTCGCTGCTGTCCTGCGTCTTGGTCTGAAGGTCTGCCTGCTGGTCCCCACGGCCACTGTGTACCCGCGGCTTGTTCCTTTTCTTGTAATGTGTGGTTCTCGACGTCGCCCTTCCTGCCACAATCACGAACCCTGGGCTGTTATACTCCCCCCCGTCCAGCGTTGTCGCAGTTGCCGCGAAGCTTCCCCTTCGTTGGGTCAAGGCGGTTGGAGAAGAGGTTTGTCTCCGTCCGGTCCGCAAGGTCAAAGGTCGAGGTCTTGCAGGCACCAGGTCTCCCTCACGGCTGTAGTTCTGCAAACGTGANGAGGTTTGTCTCCGTCCGGTCCGCAAGGTCAAAGGTCGAGGTCTTGCAGGCACCAGGTCTCCCTCACGGCTGTAGTTCTGCAAACGTGACCGTCACGATTATGGCTGGCCACACCTATCAGGTTCCCTGAAGCAAAGTGGCAGCAGATACCTCGAGGGCACAGCCTCAAGGCAACCCCGCGCCTCCCCCCCGATGCCTCCCCCCCGATGCAGGGAGGAACAGGCCCGCCCACAAAGGCGCAGCACTTGAGCCAAAATGGCTACATCACCACTCTCTCTCTCTCTCTCAAAACAAAACAAACTCGCCCTTCTGCAAGGAGAGACAAGGTGCAGGGAAGGTCGGCGAAGAGCCTCTGCAAAAGTGGCGAAGCGGGAGCCGCTGGTTTTTCAAGGGAAGGAGAGAGAGAGAGAGAGAGACCGCCAGAGTGATGGAGGATAGATGAGGATAGGAGCAGGAGAAGATGCGAATCTACAACCAGATGCAGACAGATGCCGTTCGGTTGTCTCTCCGCAAAGCTGTGCGAAGTGGCTCAGCAGATGCAAAGACCAACGGATCGAGGATCTCACACGATAGTTGGGAGCCACACATCTCGTAGAGCCCCCAATGCCTTGGATTCAAGGGGCCAAGGCTGAAGCCGGCATAAGATAGCTCGGCCCAGCAAAATTCAAGTTGCATTGCGGCCTGGCCCCAGCAGGGCCCTGAAATGATTCGATTACGGAAGCGCTCGACGGCACTGACAGCAGCAGCACTCGACCTGAAGAGAATACAGAGTCTCAGATTTTGGGTCTCTCATGAGGCTCGTTCGGGTTCGTGCGCAGCAGACTGTGTGCCTCATAAAAATAACTCCGGCATTGACCGGCACTAGCCCCTGTTGACAACAGACGGACTCGTCATCGTGTTGTCGGGACTCCTGCGCAGTGGAAGTCGCCATTTCACTACAGGAGGGTCTCCCAAGCAGCTCTGCCTCACGCAGGTACTCCATATCCAAAGATCCATCCTTGACCCACCTGGCTTTCTGGAACCGGCAAACAAGATGCTGAATGTCCTGGCTAAGAGTACCTGATGCTGCCACTGCTGCCGTCATATGCATCGCAAGAGCCTCGGTTTCGCCGTCACATTTGACTTGAGGCACTCGTAAAAACGGCCGTTTGTGCCATGAGACCAAAGAAATCGACGTCGCCAGGAAGTGACACCAGGAGTGGCCGCGGATCCTCCAGCCACAGTATGTCCTTGTTTCAGCCGTGCGCTGCGAAGCGAACACCGGTGCGGTGCACAAGAAGCTGCTGCATCTCCGGTATATACACACACAGCAGCTTACTCAGATTCAACCCCCAAGACAAAGCCAAAACTTTGTGTGCATTGTCAACATTGTCCGTTGTCTAACAATCACACCATCAATGCAAGGCCAGGCTTCAGAGTTTTTGAGCCTAAAAAGCATCTACTAGTAGAATCTAGAGGCTTGAGGCTACGAACAAGAATCGAGCAACTTAGGACATCAAGAGCATCATCAGCATGGTCATAAAACCGCTTCACGCCTTCTCCGGCGTCTCCCTCCGAGACACATCATCACATTAATTCCCAAAACCTTGTATTTGCTGCTGTCCCGCCGTCTGAAACACAAACTTTCCAGCACATAAGCCGCTCCGACCGAGAAACTCTCTCAATACTCACGGGTTACTCGTAGCGGTCGAGCGAGCGCTTGTTCGTGTGTAAGATGTGCGGCCGTGGTGCAGTGTCAACATAGAGAGCCATGTATCCAGCACGAAGTATAGACTCCATTCTGAGTCCGCCGTTAACTTGAGCGGTTTTGGACACCAGATCAACTATCTCAAGGATACACTGAGACCACTGCGCGGCCCAACCTGAGTTGCGTGCATCATGTACGTATCAACTGCCATGCATGTTTAACCTCCACCTTGGGCCACCGCGCCAATAATTGGAGTCGTGGATCTCTTCCCGAGCAGGACCTGCAAAGGACGCCTGCCACAGCATGCATAGACAAGCCCGGTCTTTGTCTCAGCTGGTTTGCCGTGAACCCCATGTGCAAACTCGACAACGCACCTTGATCCACGACTGGGAGAAGAACGGCGTAATGCCATATTCTCCTAACGGAGAATGCCTTCTGTTACATCAGCCTCGAGGCTCTCACAGCTCGCTGGCCTTCCCAGCGTTGTCTAGATTTTTCCGAATCCACGAAGACCAAGAAATCCCGACCAAAGACCGACCTGTTGCGGACAGCACAACTTACCTCACTTCATGGCTTCAGGACGTACCGCACCTAGCGCGGCACATCCAATGCTTCAGCTGCGCCGCAAAGCGAGACTCCTTTGGAAGGTTGCAGGCACGATGCCAATGCTGGCTCTTTGCTGGCAGGCAGATTCTTGCCTCCTGCCTGTCTCCAGTCTTGACAAACACGCTAAACACCTGACTTTCGGACACTCCTGTCACGCCAATGCTTGCAGGTATCACCCTCGCCGAGCTCTCGACGACGATACCAGAACCATTTGCGGCTTCTTTAAGGATTGATTCCAGCTCCGTCGACATGTAAATCGGCTCGGTCTGGAACGCAAACGTTTTAGAGTTTCAGGCATTGGGATTCTTTCCACTGCCATGGAGTTGTGGTACAGAGCTCTGAGCTGCAAGGAAGGTGAACAAGCCCTGCCTCTTCTGAGATGCTCGGAAGACATCCTTCCGATTCTGCGAAGTCAGATACCTGAAAGCCGCATCAGGCTGATTTTGTGCGACGCAAAGGCAGAGCATCTGGAGATTCGTCTTGACGTGAGGGCAAGGCTCGGCTCTCCGGGCAAGCAGGCAGCAGCAACATGCAACTCTCAGTCTAGCACGTAGTCAGGAAAGCGCAAGTCTCCTGAACTACAGCTTCGAGAAGCACGAAAACTGCTGATGACATTGATTCTTTACCCTGTGTCGTTTCCTGCAGCGGGTAGGACACCTGCAGCCAGTCCCAGTGCATGCATCAACCTGAGGGGAGGAGTTACTACGGACAGCAGGCACTCGCAGGCTCTGGGGGCTATTCAAGCCCGCCATCAGGCTGCATATGGCAACGGCTGGCCACCGAACAGGTGCTACATTGAACATGTATCTCGTGCATGATGGAAAGCTCTGCTGCATCAATCGCTCAAGCCAGCCCTCAGTCCGTGCATCCGACCACATGGTTTTGCGCGGCTGACGTCGGCAACATGTCAAAGTGGCAATTAGCCGTCTTGCACACGGTACCCAGTCCGGTGTTGATGGAAACACATGCTGCTGACTTCAGTTCACAGAGGTGTCTCTTCTGTAAAACACTGAGTCGCTAGGTTTTGCTTTGACGACTACCTTGAAGCGTTGCGAAGCGAGGCGAAGTTCCAGCAAATCTCTCAGGAATTGTCGCATCAGAAGTACAGGCTGCATCTTGACAGAGGATTTTCACTTCCTCCAAAGTCAGGGAAAGCTCTCCTCGCAGTAGCCTGTGCTAGCACTGGGCCGTAGCAACTGCCAGAGGCTCTTGCGATCTTCGGTCATTAACGAGATCATTATCGAATGCATCAATGCCTTCGGACTGATAAGTCAGCCATCAAAAAGTTTAAGGCTACGGTACACGGGGAGGCTTTGGCAAGTCTCCAGGCGGATTGCCCTGATATGCCAGCCTTTGTGTCAAAATCTATGGTACTGCCGGCCGTCGCATAGAATGCAGCACGCATTCGCAGACATGCCTCTAGGAATGAATTGTATACGTTGCCACTGCTTAAGGCTTGCTTGGCAAGCCTGCGGTGGGACGTCGAACTGAAAAGAAAAGGCTAGTCTTTGTATTGCTGCCTTCGATGCTCCGCACAGGGCTCAAACAAGAAACTGTCCGCAAAGCCAGTCTGCACGGCTATCTGTCTCCTTGATTTGCCGACCGGCGGAGCTGCAAACTTCTGCCACCTGCAATCCGATGCGGGTTTTGACATGCCATCACAAAGGCTTGGCCGAAAGATACAACACACGTTCAGGTTCAGATTGCATCTGCTGCCTGCAACTTACTGGCAGAAAGCTGAAGTGTCGACCGTTCTACAATGTGAACGGCTGCGCAGTAGGGAAGTCGACTTGGAGACAAACGTTTCCCCCGGGTTTCGCGAGACGCAGCACTGGGCAAACGGAGCCGCATGAACGCGGCACATGCAAGATCCACTTCAGGCCTGAGGTGTTTCCCACCGCATCTCCAGCCACAGGTCCATCTGGCGGACCTGTCAGGCCTCGTGGATTGCAAGCACCAAACCACGTCGGATTAGTTACAACTTGCCAGGACTACGAAATGAAAGAGCTTCAGAGCCTTCAGAGCCCGGGAGGCGGCCTCGCGACATGCAAGACGAAAACTGCTGCTGTCCCTGAATCGACTGACTACTGACACTGCGGCGGCCGAAACTTACAGCTACTGGCTACAGCAACGGTGCAGGTGTGCAGTCTTCTTAAAACGTTTTGCTATGCATCCTTTGGAGTCATGTCATTGCACACTCGCTGAGCATTTGCCAGCCCGAGATGGAACAAAGGTCTCGGCAGTCCGACCGCCGAGGATTCCAAGTTTGGCTTTCCAAAGGCCCACATTAGTCTTGCATGCTGCTCTTCGCTTAACGTCTCTGCGTCTGCGCTCGACGCATCTTGAGCAGCTACCTGACACAGTCTTGCGTGTGGCACGGAAGCCTTTGCGAAAGCCCACACTACGGAAGAAACGTCATCCAACGTGCGCTCGGGTCTCTGGCAAAGGCAGTTCGCAAGCCAGTCAAATACAGGCTGCTTGTAGTATTCAAGGCGAGCCAATCCGACTGCAAAATGTGCCAAGCTCCGTGCACACAACTGGTCGATCCTCCACATTAGCTCTACCGTGGCGGCTGCCAACATTGCTTCATGGAACACATTGAGCTCGGAGTAGGCATAAACACACTTGACCAGTTCGTCCACAGTAAAGTCAGAGGGACGCTCAGCAAGCTCCTCACCAATGGTAGCCAACAAAACTTCGTCACGGTGCTCCGCACATGCCAATACCCAACACAGCCGAGTCAGAGAGCCTGCAGAGACATGTCGCAAACCCTTCCTGTGTATCTCGAAACATGCTGCGTTCAGAACATCCCAGTTGATGCTTCGGGTGCTGACTGCTGCGAGAGCAACGCAAGTCAATGCACGTGGCGCATACGAGCTCAGTTGCTGCGGCTGCTGCGCCACGAACTCCAGCGCTGCTTCGATTTCTTCGGAAAGCGCCGCAACATCATCGAAGCCATCAAAGACGTGTTCTTGTGTCATTTGAGAACATCAGCAACGAGGACTCCGGCAAAAAACTTCTGATGACTTCACTTTGAGCCTGAAGTCTGAGTCTTATGACTGGACCTTTCAATCAAGTCAAATCCCTGTGCCTTCGGAAGAAGACCAGGCCCTGCCTCATTGCTTGCCAGGAAGACACACCTCGATGGCAGACAAAAGACGGCGGTTTTTTATCCTCTGATGCTGCAAGGCTAAGGGACATGCTACTTCAGAACTGGAGGTTCTGCGTGCGTTGTGTTCGGTGCTTGTGTTGGGTGATTGTGTGTGCTGTCCGGTTGGCGTTTCTTGTTTCCTCCTGTCACTGTCGGTAGGTTCTGTCAGTCAGTCAGTCAGTCAGTCAGTCAGTCCGTCAGTCAATCAGTCAATCAGTTGTCAGTCAGTCTCTGTCTCTGTCAGTAAGTCTATGAGTGAGCCAGTCCGTCCCCCGGTCGGTGCGTCGAAATGCCACTCGGTAAACGCCTCAACCACATGAAACCCGGACACAAGAGTAGCAGCACCAAGTTTGTAAAGAAGATCAGAGATCGTCCTTGATTGCAGCAACTGCAACAGCAGACAAGCCAGAGTCAGAAAACCTAAACGAAGAAACGCACCCAAAACCACACGATCGCGTACCAACTCGCACTGCCAAGCCGCTGGAGCTGCTGTTCCCACTGGCCTTCAGGCCGAGTTTGCGGTTTTTTACAACTCAAGGTAAATGGCTGCGTAATGATTCCGGCCTCAGCGCTGCTGACCCGATTTCTTTCATCAGCCTCATGCAGCTTGGACTGCCCACCTCGGAATGACAGTCGCTAGCCGGTAGAGCGACTCTTACTGGGCAAGAGCTGCAGCACCATGCCTCTATCGGAAGTGAAGCGTGGTCGTGGTGGCGACACCTTGCAGTCTCTTCCTCTCTCCGACTCTCCCAGACGGTCAACACAGTACTTCCTCCCTGCCTCAGCAAGTCTGGCACGCAGGAGTGCAACCAGCTGCTCATTGTCACAGCAGTTGACCTGCTGAGTCCCGACATGGACAGTCCTATGTCTGATCGCGACCGCGATGTCCAGACCTCATACCAGGGCAAAACCACCACGGTGTAGCCTTGGTTTCCACACACCCGCAGAGTTCGTGCCGCCCTAGCCCAAAGACACCGTTGATCAGGCGGGGCACCCAAACACCAAAGCAAGCGTCTTCTCAATGCAGTAGGCAGAAAGCCTCGGTTGCAAGATGTTGCACAGCATCGGAGAACTGCCGTGGCAGCCACGTCACGATGCGCTTTCCCCGAGTCGATGTCGAAGAGCAAGTCTCCAGGACGATCCACCTACAGGCAAGAAGGAGTAAGTGAGTAAGCTGAAAAGCATCAGCATCTTTAGGCGCAATATACATATATATATACACATATATATATATATATATACATACATACATACATACATACATATATATATATATATATATATATGTATGTATATCTTGGGCAGGTACTGCGCACAGATCGGGACCATAGATCTCAACTTCAATCTGAGGTCTGGTGGTTGCAACGAGCAACAAAGTGTGGAGGGGGGCGGGGAAGGAGCTGGCCCTGTGCCTCGATGGACAGAGTCGACGCACCCGAACCCCTCAGAGGAGTCGCGAGTCGCATCTCTCACTCCGTAGCCGATACTTTGACATGGTAAATTGAGCCGGGGGCCGGATGGACGAAGAGCTGACCCGGATGCTCAAGGGCAAACCTCACGCTGTTTGCACGTTCTGTCCGGCCGGGCAAGCAAACACGGGAGGTGGAGTTCTCTCCTCTCCATCTTAACCGCGGGTGCTCTTCAGTGTCTTACATGCCATGAACGCCAACTCCGCACATTCCGCGACATCGCCACCGTCGGTGCACGTGCTGCCGAAACCCTCTTGTGGCCTCTCCTCCGCAAACTCATCTTATCCCCGAATCTCTCTTCAACTCAGGGTCACAGCGGCTTTGCAAGCGTGGCTCGTTTATGTACAATGCATCGACCGGCCACTGTCAGTCTGATGCAGTCCGAGCCCAGTGTTGAGAGCATGGGGGCCATGAGTCAGCATTGAACGGAGGCTGGATGCAGAGAGCCTCCATCGCAAGCTTGGTACAACTGCATGTGAGTGAAACGACATCAAGCCTCTAAACCAGTGACCACAGTGTCTGGCACTTCTCTTTCTGACCGAATTCCGGAAGGACTACCAGCTGCATGAAATCCATGGCCATGCCTTCAGTCCAAGCTTGAACATGAGGGTCGTCGTAGCAGATGCGCGGTACTTGGTTTATCTCAAGCAACCAGGGCTTCAGGCTTTCATCGCAAATAAAATCCATGCCAAGAAGGACTGCAGAGCCTTCTTCCAGACTCGGACTAAAATGCAGCATTACTTCAGCAATGCTTGCACACAGCTTTGGAAAGATGACATCATAGTGACGATAGTCCATGGACGACGCCGCTGGCGTAATGCGTCCGTAGTGGGTGCAATGACTGGCTCGGCTCAGACCATGCATCGGATTCATTGGTTTCGGGGCCTTCCGGACTCCGATCTTCTGATAAACGAAGATCTTTCGTGGACTCGATGCTGTACAACACACATAGACACGGAAATCCTCCTTATGCCCATCGGCGAGCGGAGACTCCACCGCCCGTTGGATGACGATCTGCCGGCCGACAGGTCGTGGCTTGCAGCCCTTGGCTTTCCGCAGAGCCGTGACAGATTGAGAAGCCTCAAGAAAGGCAAGCTCAAGCAGATCATGAAGTTCTTCTTCTGTCTTTGGGCCTTGAAACGGACGGACTCCGCACCCGTAGTCAACGTCGGATAGCTTCAGAAACCACAGACCGTCTACGTTCCGTCTGGAAGCGACAAAGTCCTCCACGCTTAAATACGTTTCAGGCATAGTGCTCGATAACGAGGGCGTCTGCAAGAGCTCTCTTGCCAGCTCGTATTTGTCGTGGCAGAAGTCCTTCATCTTGATTGCAACCCGACGAGAGCCGAATTGAAAGCCTCTCCACTGCATCAGATTACAGAATTCGGCTTCTAAGCCGGTCTTTCGAAGAGCAGACAGCCACGTCCTGTGCTGGCAGGGTCCCATGTTCCAGCGGATTCGCGTGCTTCGTTTTGCAGGCTGGGAGAGGGAAGCTTCAGATGCCGCACGGGTTTGTAGTGCAGGCGCTGCAGGCGCTTGGAGTACACTGCGCCCGAGTATTGCCTGACTGGACGGCCCGGAAGGCTGCCTCTTCAAGGCAAAGCCCTGAACCTTGCCCATGCCAGTTATCTGCAAGCAAAGTGATAAGAAATCCTCCCCATGGCTGACAGCGCACATGACTCCAGCAATCTCATGTGCAACGATACGCAGCACCAGTGCTTTCGGTGAGTGAGAAAAAGCAATCTGCATCCTTTCAACACGACAGCTTCAGTCCAAACCACATTGTCCTCTAAATGTGCTGAATGTTTCCGACGTCCTTGGGCCTGTTGACATCTCGAAGAATACAAAAACACAGTGCAATGGACGAAGAGCCCAAAAAACCCCAACGGGCCTAATGTCGAGAAAGGAAGTGCTTCGGTTCCGGCCTTCTGGAGTGCTGGATCCGAGTGATGGCAGCAGCTCCATGGAAATGAGGGCTTGGGAGATGGGCTCCGCCTCGTCTTGACGAGAGGCAGACGGCAGCTACCACGGACAGCGGCACACTTCTGCCGTTGATCTGTGCCTCTGCCGGTATCTCGGGTCGTATGCGGGCCATGACTTGGGCAGCTTCCACAACATGGGTCCTCTGCTGGCCCGCAACAAGCACTCAAGCTGAAGGTTCTTGCCGAAGTCCTCTGCGCCGCAGAAAGACCCGCTCGATCTCCTTGGTGGGGACAGAGTGAAGCGCAAATCGTGGAGTTGATGCGGCATTGCCTCCGCCTTCAATGCGCAATGCCAGATCAGCAAGATGAACCTCGCAGGCAAAGTGGTCAGTCCAAGCCGAACGCATCGAAAACGTCACAACGACATGAGCGGAGTTCGACTGATCAGGAAGGGAGCCTGGCACAAGGCCACGAGTTTTGGTGACGGAACATAACCATTTCCGCTGATGACCAGCTCGTCCTCAACGATGCAAAACTGAAAGGTGAGATGCACATGAAAAGCAACTGCGGGTCATCTGTGCCAACGCTCTAGCGCCTGCAACTTCGGTGCCCAGAGAGTCCTGCCAGAAAGAAGAATGCTGCAACTTCTTTCAAGGCTCGCTGTAGACACTGGAGAGCTGGGGATCCAACCACGGTGTCTGCTCCAACACTGCTTCAAAGAATTCCTGTGGAAAAATCATGAGACTTTGATGTCATGCAGGAGTTCTGCGAAAGAAAGCGAGTGCAAATCGCCTCGTAGCATCCCTGCAAGCTTAGGCTCCAGAAAATCAAGGCGCGTTCCTGGCAGACACTTCCAGCAGCAAAATGAGAAGTACTGACCAGTCGTGTGTCGTGATGTATACTGTATGCTAGGTACAGTGTCCCGTCAGTACGCAGCAAACGACTCCAATGATGTTCTGCGGACAGGGCTTCGATTTAGCTCTTGCGGCTGGTGTGCTTTCTGGCTGCTGTGAGGCATTGGGCTCCAAACGTTCGAATTCAAGTCTGGGATTGAGGATTGACTGTCTGGGCATATTGAACAGTAAAAATCTACAGCACTGAGGAATCATGCTCCGGCATGCATCCTCCTCCAAAGAACCGACAGGACGCTCGAGTGACCCTCGTGCCTCTCATCAACCGATCAAGGTCTTTAGGGCACAAGTGTCGTTGGAATCTCCAGCGCCGATGCCGCCGCTCCTGCTGACTATCCTGCCACCCCGTCTGGCTCAGCTGTGCCAGTGCTCTTGCCCCAGTCCAGCTCGCCAGCCGAGCTTTGGTAAGATCCAGCAATTTCCTCAGCCTCTCCCTGTGAAGTCTCGGCGAGGCCAAGGATATCCCCTTGATACTGAACTTGATGCTGCTGTTCCAGCTGCACTTGCTTTACACGGGCTGGGTTCAGATGGAGTTTGTTCCTTTGCACAAGTCACAAGAAATGTTGTCTTTCTTTGTCGGTCTCTGTGCACGTTGAGCGCAAGAGGTTTCGAAAACTTACGGGAAGCATCTCCCGGGCAGTGACGAGTACAGAAGGTCACGTGTAGGATTGTTAGACTGACGTCTCGGCACAGAAAAGGGACTCGATGATTCGCCGCTGTGCATCGCCTCCGGAAGGAGCTCGACTGCCCGTGCGGTCGCGGCACGAGCCAGGAGCTTCAAGGCACCGAGAATTCGACCCACCTGGGCGTGAAAAACCCGTTCCAGTAAGAAGCATGCATGGTGTGCTAGGCAAGACGCAGTTTGGGTCCAAGGCCCCGTCCGGGACGGAAAGAGCGAGCCCAGCAATGCAACGTGCGATGACCCAAGCCTTAAAGGCTCAGGACCAAAAAGCTGCACATGTCAATGTGTCTTCATGCATCTCTTCCCCTGAGGGCCATGCGGGGAGCTTGATCTCCCCAGTGTCGGCTTGGTCCAACACTGAAAGAACCTGATCACTGAAACAGCGTCGTAGCGGCAGCGTACAAGAGCCGTGCAACTGATGGCCGCGCTGGCTAAGCCTAAGCATCTCGCTTTGTCTGCCGCAGTGGATGCAAGCACTGACGCCGAAATCCTGGACATGCACGGCAGAAGAGCTTGTGCGGCCGAAGTCGAGCAGTAGGCAACTGTCGTCGCACCCGACTGTCGCCAGAAGGCTGAGGAGTTCGGCGGCAGGAACAAGGTGCTCTTCTGGAGGCCCTACCTTGCATGCGCCAAGCACCCCATGCCCTCTCGAGACTGCAGGTGATATCAACAGTTGCAGTCCAAGGAATGTGCACAAGAAGCGCAACCCTCGCACTTCTTTCTGGGCAGCGCTGCAGAGACTCAGAGTGTCCGCAGCTTTCGCCGGCGGATATTGCCTCTCGTGCTCACGACCCTGCTTCCCACACCCATGCCTTCAAGAAACCACGGGGCAGCATAGGGCTGCATGGGGCTCGGACTCCCGTCCCCGAGCCTAAGATTCCGAGTGCTGTTCGCTTCCCAAGCGATCTCGCCTCTTAGTATGAGGTTGACACTCCCGACTGCTGACTCTGATAAGGAAGAATGCACTACGATCTGCCCCACACGAAAGTCAAATGAGTGCACAAATGCGTATGCCACAAATTCAATTGGTGCCTCGTGTGGCTCCAACAAACCCAGATCCTCCGATGAGTGGACCTCGACCTCTTGGGACTCCGATTGCGGCTGGGAACAGAGGGCAACTACTGTGCCTGTCAGTGCCGCTTCAACTTCTGAGTGAAGCAAATGTCCAGCAATAAGACCGAAGCGTAGGCCTTTCATCTGAAGCCGCCAACGGGGCACCATCGAAAAGAAGGTCTGTGGAGCCACTGCATGGGGTGCTAGACATGGGTCGAGATCAGGCTGGAAGTGTCCTGCGATCCGAAGCCATCTCAGCTGCGCGGCAGTAGGGGAAGCTCCGGCACCTTTGGCCGCAGACTCCACGTCCACCAGCACCAGCCCCTCGTCGGTGGAGGCTCCGGATTTCTGGAACCGGCCGAAGGCACGTGCGAGGGGCCCGCAGCGGGCCAGAGAGGTGCGGCGTGGCTTCGGCTGGTCCTTGGGGACGTCCTTGCATGCGACGGCGGCTTCGGCTTCGGGACCCGACTCAGCAGGCCGTTTGCGGCAAGGCTCCGAGGGCTTCAGCCGCAATACGAGCTGCGCCCTCGAGATTGCAACGACCTGTTGCACCAGTTCCAAACCTAGTCCAGTGGTCCAGCCATGTGAGTTCACCATCAGGGGCGCAGGCCGGACAACTCCCTGCTGAGCTTCGATGTAAGCGTCGACGGCAGCAGCAACTGATGCAACAAAAAGCTCGGGGTGCGTGGAGGGCGTGACGGCACCTGCAAAGAAAGCGGCGAGGCGCTGGTGGTGGTGTTGTTCTGCATGCGGCACTTGCAAGAGCGGCTGGGTGATGCGATGCAGGGTCACAACACCGGGAGGGCCCAGCTCCGGCTGACCTAAGTCGGTCTCCAAAAAATACACTTCCGGGCACTCCGACAGCAAGGAGTTCACGAAGTACCGGCAGCAGGTGGACTTTCCGACTCCTTTCGGACCCATCACCAACAAGACTGGCGGCTTCTCACTGTAGCAATGCACGCACTCGACCAGGAAGTGCTGCAGTATGCTCGGCCATGCACGGTGAGCCGTCAAACGCGGATGATCTGAAGGAGACGTGAGCACTGCCCGCAGGCGTGGGGCAGCAAGTTCGGCAGAAGACTCTTTGCAGAGTTTTAGGCACAGGACGACGGGCCATCGGTGAGCTGCCAAGAAGTCCAAGACATCCTGCGCCTCAGATGCATCGACCTGTCGAAAGCCCAAAGACTTGCCACGCACGGCCCGGATCCGAGGCGTAGAACACCAAGGAGGGACCACCAGACGCCGGAATCTCTTCGACGGCAAGAGACTGGCACCCCATATCTCGGCGCAGCCTCGCAGGACTCGAACTTCAAGGGTGCCAGACAAGCTTACCTCCTCACCCACTCGTAACGGCAACAGAAATTCCACTCCGGACGAGCTCTCGTGCGGAAGTAGTCGCTTAATGATGCGCTGTGAGCGGCTTTGCTTGCTTCCGGACCAAACTTTGTGGCTCATGCTGCCTCTCGGATCACCGAGCGAAAATCAGACACATCTTGGTCGCCGCCGCACACAAAAGTTGCTCTGACTGCCTACATACGGCTATCCTTACACCATTTGCAAGAGCAACGTTGAGTTGCTACTAGTGTCTCCGATCTAGTTTATTGAAGTTCGATGCCATGCGCGATAGTCATGGAACTCATGTGCAAGCTGGTTTTCAGCCGCTGGGAAACGGCTGCACATAGTTCTGAGCAACGTGGCCACGAAAGCTTGGCTGCGCGGCCAAGCAGAGGAATTCCCACAAGTGAGGCTTGAAAACTTGGCGCACGAGAGATCCGCTGAGGGCTGTGGAAACGTGGCGGATAGCAGAGATTTTTGAGAGCACCGTGTCGCAAAGCTCGAATGCAAGACTCCAGCCATGAATGCTGAGTGCCGGGCATTGTTGGGTTCCTGCCAGGGCCGTCTGCATGAGCATGACTAACCATGCTGTCTCTTCTGAGGCTGTCCGGGGTGCTTGCTCACCGCTGTGCCTGCATGCACGCTACTGCAACGTCGGCCAGCGCTTTGTACAACTCCACTTGCTCCACGCCCAAGTGGGTCAGAGCCTCAGCACGACTGGCATGACTAGCAGTGACATTGGCATCGCGAAGTTGAGGCACCTTTGCCAGTTCCGCCAGTTCGGGCAGCTGGAGTCTCTGAAGGCTGTTATCACCACCTGCGGCCATGATGTCTCAAAGTACTGAATTGAATGTTGATGCATCCTGGTGCCATTGATCCATGAGAGCACACATGGCTCAGTTATACGATGCTCCACAGCTGGCAGCTACGGCGGCTACATGCGACATACTGCCGGCTGTCCTGGCGCATCGGACGGCAGAAGCACGGCGATCGTCGCCTGCACCAGCAGTTAGAACTACACCGTTGGCAAGGCAGACTTGTCCGGGTCATTCCAGGATCGGCCGCAGCAGCGGCAATGATCGCAAAAACACTACAAGTATCTCACTGCTGCCACAAGATGCCCGATGACACACACAATAAAGACGTGCATCATTCCTCAACATCAATCACAAATGTCTTGATGTCTTGCGTACTGTTGGAGGACTTTGGACAGTCGCTTGCAAACCCTGCGAATCACTCTTCAGTTGACCTAGCGTCGGCACCAGCACCGCCACTGGCCGATATGGAACCGTACGTAGTGATTGTGGGTGGCAGACCACATCGACAAGGGTGGAGGCGAGGGGCTGATTAGCGATTTCACAAGGACGAAGCGGCTGCAACAAGGATGTCTTTCGGCGAGCTCCGTTTTTGTGGTGGGTTAGGGTTACACGGACACAGCCTGAAGAATGTAGGGAGAACAGCAAAACAAAAGACTAAGAGTTCGCACGCCTTCATCAGCGACTCGCATTCCACTTTGCACTCGGAGGCGGCCCAAAGCACCTACGAAAGCCACAAAGAGCAGAAGGCTCAAGTTCAAGGCTCTCGGCTTTTGATGAAAATCTGCAACACTTAAACAGGTCAGCAGCACCCCCACCAAACAAGCAGGCGAAGCTTGAAACTCATCTAATCGCTGCCGTGCCTGCAGGTGCAGGAAAGACAGTCGCACGCGGCTGCACACATGCTGCACCGTCCAAGACCACTTGCAATGGCCAAGGACTAGCAGCTCTGCATGCTGCAGGAACCCGCTCGTGCCAACCACAGAGAGGCGATGCTTTCGTGAGACGGCGTTGTCTGTATTCACTGTATTCAGCAGGCAAAAGGAGATAAAAACTTCAGCAAAAGCGCAGCACACGCACCCTCGCACCTCCTCCACTGCTGCCTGCAAGAACCTCTCGATGGCCTCCCGGTGCAGTGGAGACAACGGGAAGAAGAAGACGAGACGACGGAGAGACGGAGACGGGGAGGTGGGAAAAAGGCGGAGGAGAGGGAGAGGAAGAGCGGAAGAGCAGAGAAGAAGGGAGGAGGAGGAGAGACGAGAGCTCCGGCTCCGGCGGCTCTGGGCTCGCTGGCGGATGGAGGCCTCCCGGAGCTCCGCACACGGGGTCTCCGCCGATGCCTCCCCGTGCGAGATACGTGCGAGATACTGCACTCTTGCACCAGGTGCCATCATAGGGGAGTTTCCGAAAATAGGGGGCGGGGCCCTAATATAGGACCCTAAATAGTAGGATCCTTATTAAACTCCCATATGCCATCTACTGCGACCTGATACTTGTCCGTGAGAGGGCCAGTGGCAGCTGCTGCACGGGCCTCAGACATGCAGAAGATTGAAGCGTGTCCGGCAAGCTGCAAACTAAGCATCCGGCAAACACTCTGGACAAGCAAGCAAGATCAGAAGACTTCAGAGAGTACCGGCGATCCTCCTCCACATGTGACATCGATCTTTTGAATCTTTTGCAACTTCAGGAGCACTGCATCTGCTGCATCCTTGCTTCTCAGGAGCTGCCGAGTTGCCTCCAGAGCTCCGCCATCCGGTTTTTACAAAGAAGTGCCAAAAAAAAGTGGCTCTGCGCCTTGGAGGCCGCCTGTCTGAACAAGGCCTGCAGCCAGAGCTGAGGCGCGGCGGGACGCGGACGAGGCTCCTTGGGCCGGCTCCCGGCCTCGCCGCTCGAAGAGGCGGAGGTCAGGCCGAGGCCACTCAGCGATCTCAGAAAGCTCGTGAGCTCCTCACGCGGCGACTATGAGTCGAAGCTTGAAAGCACGTGCATCCGGGAGCGTTCATCCTTCTGGGACATCTGCGGAAGGACTTTGTCTCCATGCTCTACCTTTAGATCGGCTCACTCGCGGTGCAGACAACTGGAAGCAGCTTGGGTCCCCGCCAAGCTTTCCAATAGAAAGGGCGAAGCTTGCCCAATCTGAAGTAAGGTCCTGAGAGCCACGACTTCGTGACAAGCCTTGTATCAACCCGTTTCTTCGGCGGCAAAGGGCATCTCGCAGTATTTGCGAAGCTCAGGGGCGAGCTTCGCCAGATTGACAAACTCTGTCGCTCGCAGGCTTGGCAAGCGCCGCTGTGCCTGCGCAAGAAACAAGATAGCACCAGCACCTCTCAAGACACTTGTCTTGGTGACGGCATGCCTCATCCACCATGTCCTCGCAGATAAACGCCATTCCGCTGTGTGGCAAGACTCTACAAGAAGCAAGAGTCCTGAATAAAGGCGGGCTCCATAGCTCCAGCTGCTGCAAAGATCTTCAGCAGACCTGGGCATTTCGCAAGCTGACACCCACTGGCGAGTACCAACGTTCGGGGCCGCGTCGTATGAACCCAGACGTCTCGAAGTCCTTCAAGCAGGCCTGCACCTGGACCATGATGCCCATGTCAACATGAAACAGCACGCTCTGACAGACGAACAGACGAGAGGTTGACCGGACGGTGCCTTGGAAGCAGCCTGACGAAAAAAGTCTGGGTTGCTCAAATCCGCCTGACATCCCAGGGCAGACCCTCAAAGCAGTCTATCCAATTTGGGTGCTGACGGCTATGTTTTTTGGCACAATCGCACGGATTGATTGGCCTTCCAGAATGCGAGCAGCATAGCAGTTAGAAGGGACCTGGGCACGTTCCAAGACTCAAGCTCTGTGCATGTAGCAAACTAGTAGGGATATGACATTGACATCGAATCCGCTCGCCGCAGGAATTCTTGCGCAAGGATCTCCACCAAGTCGCCCTTGACCTGAAAGCTGGCTCATTCGATTACATTCGATTTACAGGCCATCTCTCGAGTTGTTTGTGCGCATACCGACGACTTGAACATGGACTGTGCCCTGGGCAGGTTCAGACGTCTTGGTTGTCGCAAAGACAAGCTTGGCAAGAGCCTGGAAGGCGCAACAGCTCCACACACGATGCTGGGAAGCTGCACATCAATTTCTGAAGATGCTCTCCGGTGCCTTCGACTTGTATTCTGAGAGGTTGATCGCTATGTGTGGGGCAGCCACCTGTTCACGGCGGAAGAGCTGTCACACTCTCTAGCGAGAATTGTCCAGGGCGGGAAGGAGGAGGCATGGTAGGACCGACAATGACAGACAAGAAGGCAAGCGCAGCGAGCTGGAGCAACGAAGCAAGGAAAAGACGGCCAAAGAGAAGAGCGAGCGACGGACAAGGAGGCAGAATCCAAAAGCTCTTGGGCGACAGCGAATGGATGTCAACGTCTTTAACATGAAAGTTCTCGTGCAATTGAGCCATGCTGTCTTTCGGCTGTAAGATTGAGGCTTTCGTAGCACAAACCCACAGCATCGGTGAAACAGCGGTGAAACGAAACTCATGCTTGCCCGATCGGAGAAGGATTGCGAAAGCTCATGCAAGCTGTGCTCGCACTCGCACAAAGCCAGGGAAGCGGCTGGCCCTCCGGAGCGACTGCTTTCTCAGAGGCACTGCCTCTGTACATTAAACAGTTTTGCACTGAAGGCCTTGCCACACTTTAAGCGGAAAGGCCTGCAGCATTCAGAACCCACAGAACCAACAGAGGCAATGCAACGTTCGATGCCCGCTGTACCGCAGCCCCGCGCAGTGTCGGCAGGTCTTCAACGCAGAATGCCTCAGTCGCAAAGCAAGCGATGATGATGATGATGATGATGAATGCTGAAGCGACCCACGACATGTCGTCACGAGGAAAGCTGAGCCCTCACACAGGCGTCTGGGCATCGCAGTCTGTCAAATTTCCACAGGTTGCCATGGAAGACGTCATGGAGTCCTGCAGCTGGAGCTCGCAGGGGCTCAAGACCGGAGTCAGGCAAGAAACAAGCATTAAACCGCCGCTGCCGGAGCGTTGCAAAATTTCTGTGTCTACGACACTAAAACTATATGAAACTAGAATGACTAGAACGAAACGACCGTAGCAT
The DNA here is from genome assembly GCA_003297005.1 of Symbiodinium sp. clade A Y106. Classification (NCBI taxonomy): domain Eukaryota; class Dinophyceae; order Suessiales; family Symbiodiniaceae; genus Symbiodinium; species Symbiodinium sp. clade A. The sequence continues at coordinate 185,938 of BGNK01000893.1, forward strand.
GGACTCAAGATGAACTTTCGCTGCTGTCCTCCATCTGTGCGGTCATTAGTCCTAGCTGCCGGAGCAACACCATCTCCAGAGTGCGAGGATTCGCTTGGCAACTGTTCACCCAGATGCAGTCCTTTGCGTTGGACGATCGGACGACATGAGCAAGGAAACGATATTTATGAATGCTGATCGCGTTCAACTGCCGGTCTCGATGCGTCCGAGCATCTTGGGTTCCGCTTGGCCACGCTGCTGCCCGACAGTTTTCTTCAGAGAGCTCGCCACCTTGGCGATGTTAGTAGGGCTTAGGGCCAGAGTGAAGAAAAGAAACAAGGAACACAACAAATTGATTCGCGCTGATTCGCTGCGCTTCTCCAGAGACTTACATTTAGCACAGAGCCGTGCGGCTTCCGGGCTTTCGGGCTCTCTGCGCTGGCACTCCGAGGCCGATGCAAGCGGCTTCGGCGCTCAGCAGGGTCCTGACGGAAACAGAGCACAGCGGATCACAGTTTCGTCGCTCAACTCGCGCTTCGTCGCTGCTTGCACTCACTCCAACAGCTCCAAATCCCTGCTCCTCAGCGGACAATCTTCGTCAATGACGGCCAGCAGAGCTTCCACAGCCAACAGCTTGCAGCGAATTGCAGAGGCATCCCACACACAAGACCCCTTGCACAGATCTTGAGATGTAACTGATGCACAGCGCTCTCGTCGGAGAGCCAACCGCACGAGCTCATCGCGGAAGTCCTATTGCTTGCATGCTCTGCGAATGTGAAAGAACAGCAGAAACACAGTGAAATTTCACTTAATGGATAACAGCTCCTGCCGCAGCAATGCGAGGACCACTGTAGGTGGAAGGCCACAGGACGATCGCACAGGATCCCACAGGCACCCAGCAGTGCCATTGTACGAATCACATGCAGCCTCGTCCATTTCCATACATTCTGCTTCTCCGGCCATCACTTGACCCAGCAGGCCACACTTTGCCCCTAAGCTCGCCCCGCCTTGCCACAGAGGGCTAGCCAGTTTCCTTGCCATCCAAGCCCGGTCAGCGGCACAGCCACTCCCAGAAACTTGACACGATGTGGCATTTTCGCAGTCAGAGCCGTTCAAGCTTTCACATAAAAAGCTCGTGGCAGCAATCTGCCCCCAGACACCGTCACCCTGCAGCCTTTCTAGCAAGGCTGTTGTGTACCAGCGGCTAATTTGGCAGCTTTGCGTGTACTGCGAGTCGAACGAGCACAGCGGCTTGCACGTCTGTGCAAGAGTGTGCGGACAGATGCTCAGCGCGACCAATAGCACACCTTCGCAGAGCATGCGCAACAGGGCCAAGCGTGATGCTGAATCGTCACGCCAACGCCAGCAAACTGCTCAGGGCTTATCGCATAAACTTTGGCCGAGATACAGTGCAGAGTACGCATCCCCACCGGCCATGAGCCACAGCAGGATCAATCAGAAACCCACTTTCGCTGTGTCAACTGTCGCATATCTGGGCTAACTGCTATCGTCAAGCCTGCTTTTGTTTTCAGGGTGTTGCCGAGAATGGCAATTGCTCAAAGCGACCTCAACATGTGTAAGAGAATCACATTGTCGCTTTGCTCTTTGAGCCACCTGCCACCAGCCAAGGATTGGCAGCGACACTGGACAAGAAGTTTGGATATTGGCTGCTTAGGTTCTGCCTCAATGCTTGTCGGCTGCGAACCAGCCCCGAACATTGCAGACGAGAGAACTGGCCTCCAGGATCACTTGCGCACCGTCATGACCCACCAGCGTGAAGGAATGTAGAACATTGGCCAGGCCTGGCAGTGCTGCATCCACACTGACATGCATGGACTCACTTCCGTGATCCTTTACTCTGCCGCACTCTCCAACAAGCTTGCACTTAAACAAAGCAGGGAGACTGTCGGGACTGAAGTGAGTGTATCGGTCCACCTAGGCAGGCACGTGGTGAACTTTACCACGCCGCCGCCACCGACCCTCCCTGAAGCAATTTGTTGCCAAGACTTTCAGCTGTGGCCAACACGACATCATGCTGGACTGCCTGGCATTGGAACAATAAGCTGGATGATATGATCCCTCACCACATGCACCTCAAACAGCTTCTCCAGGCGCCATCGAACCAGCGCGAATGCCCAGACCAAGACAGCCACCTTCAGGGACTGAAGCGAAACAAGAAGCCTTGGTCTGGCTCTAGCGGCGTCGCCCCCTCCTCTACACCCTTCTCCGCAACTCCTCCCCTGCTCACTCTCACTCTTCTGGCATCTTCTTGCACCCTCAAGCCATGGAGGTGAAAAGATCGGGACGATTGGTGGCAAGTCGTGCAAGGAAACTGCTTGTGCGAGCATGACTGTCTTTCGAGTTCGATTGCGCGGTCCGTTGGCGAAGTCTCGTGACATGCCTAAGTTCCCTCAGGCAGACAGCCGGAACCGCATCAAAGTTGACCTCAGGCTATTTGTTCCAGCCCGAACAGGGGGCACGAGGCACTCGGTTCGGCCAACTTCCACAACATTTCGCTACGAGAATCATCTGGAATCATGTTGGAACTATTGGCACTGGAGTGAACCGTGCGACTGTCTGTAGCAACAGTGTTCCACTCCTTGTCGCGGTGTCGCCCCTCCGAAAGACATCCGATTTACACTTTGACATTAGTTTTCATGTCGGGAGGTGGGTGCCGTCATGAGCACCTCAGGCCACTGATTGTAGAGCTGGACATCTTGAGGCCAAAGGCTGTGATGTTGCTGAGTATCTCCGAAAGAGGGTGCTTCAAGCTGAATAACTGACACGGGCATGTAAGTAGACGATCTAAACGGTTTCGGTGAGCCGCCTTTAAGATCGACACTCCGGGAATCCACAAGGCACACGAGCATCCAACCTGCTCCGGGCGGAACTCGTGGAGCCTCCTTGCTGCAGAGTCGCCCAAGCCTGGCACTTCCACTTCTGGATAAGACATCTTTGAGAGACGCTTAGGTACCCACAAGCAGGGCGGTTCACCTGAAAATATTGCTGGATGCGGATGCCGCAAAGTTGCAAATGCCCAGGTGCAATTGGCAACGTCCTCTGAAGAAATGGATGGACCGAAATTGGAAATTCCAAGGCAGCATCTCCTGAGGCCGAAGAGTGTCTCCAGCCTCCACTAGCACCTTAGATTCTCGGTAAAACTCCTGTCAATACCTGTGGTCTTCACAGACGGGAACTGAAGCTGCACCTTTGCAGCTGCATCGAAAAGATTGGCACTCAAGACCTGAGTCAGAATGCCATCTGCAAACTGCACGAAACTGCTCGTCTCGAAGCCGCAAAAATGGAAGCTTGCCTTTACCATTGCGAAAGAAGTCAGGATGGCCACCAGGCTCCTTGTCTCTCGCTCACAACCAGGGTACGGCAGGTCAGGGAAAAATCGGAAACCAGAAACGGAAACCACAGATTTTCGGAGATTCGGAAACCCGCACGGTTGTTTCGGAAACCGGCAGGGTGACTCGGGAACCAGAACGAGTGCTCGCTTGCTTCGGAAACCAGACCGGTGATTAGGATGCCAAGACCGGTTGACTCGGCATGCTCCCAACTGACTGGGAAACCAAGAAGGGGTGATAAAATCGGGAATGGATGCTTGTCGTCCTTCGGCCATGGATGCTCTTGGTTTTGGATGCACTGGTGGCATGGACGTCGCCATCGGTTTCCCATGTGCAGTTTCGGATGCGCTCTGGTTTCCAATGCGGTCTGGTTTTCGATGCCCAGTTTCCCATACTGCGCAGCTTCTGACTGACGTGCAGTTTCCGATTCGTGTGCTGGCTCCGATTCTTCAGTTCATCGGGTACGAGTTCCTTGAAAGCTTGCATTAAAGGGTCCTGTAGCGATTCTGTAGGGCTGGAGGCCTTAATTATTAAGGGTTGGTTTAGGGTTTAAGGGTTTCAGATCTGTCGGTTTTACAGGCGCAGGGTTTGGGATTTAGGGTTACAGGGTTTAGCGTTTAAGAATTCAGGGTTGAGGGTGTAAGGCTTAGGATTTAGGGCCTAGGGTTTACAAAAGATTTATACGAGGCCGCATAGCTGCATAAGTATGTATTCATGATATATGCATGTACTTAATCATTTATCTAAATCTTTATTTGTAAGGTTCAGGGTTGCAAGCTTAGGAATTAAGGACAGACAGACAGACAGACAGACATGCGTGTGTGGGTGTGTGTGCGCATGTAATTGTATGTGTATTTCCATTTCAAGTCCTATGTATGTTCATACCTGTGTTTGCATGTACATACCTAATTCTGTATGTATTTACATTTATATTTGTCTTTTTCGTAAATGGCAGCATGTGTATATGTATACATATATATGCTACCCCCCCTTCATGTACCCACGCTTTGTGCTTGAATTGTGCGGGATCGTCGTCGTGTCCCTGCAAACCTTCCCAATCTCCACTATTCTTCGTCATATGCAGCGCACGCTAAAGTACTAACATGTTCTTTTATGCCAGCACCAAGTGTAGTTTCACTGTTACATTTACAAATGATGCTCTTCCTGTGACCAGTGTCTTTGCTACCATGGTTATACTCACCGTNCAAGTGTAGTTTCACTGTTACATTTACAAATGATGCTCTTCCTGTGACCAGTGTCTTTGCTACCATGGTTATACTCACCGTTCTTATTGCTTCAGAAATACCAACCCAGCTAACACTCTTTATTTCCCCCTGTCCTACTATGTCATAAACACTTTGCCAGGCACATTAGTCCTGTGGCTACTATTCACACTTTTTTATACTAGCCCGACCTGTAAAAGTACATGTATGGATCGTTGAATCCTACGTTTATTCACGTTTTGATACGTAAAGTATAAACCTAC